>JAFVLL020018452.1:0-14280 GCA_021397915.2 Tor tambroides | reverse complement strand
GTTAACCGTGTCAAAAGCAGCGGACAGATCCAGCAAGATAAGTATTGAAGATTTTGAATCCTCTCTTGCCAGTCTTAGGGCTTCAACAAATGAAAGCAAGGCAGTCTTGTTTGAATGTCCACTTCTGAAACCAGACTGGTTGCTGTCGAGAAGGTTGTTCTGCGTGAGAAAGGCAGAGACTTGGTTGAACTCAGCTCATTCAAGTGTTTTTGCAATGAAAGAAAGAAGGGAAACCGGACTGTTGTTCTCTGAAAGAGATGGGTTAAGGGTGGGTTTCTTAAGTAGTGGGGTTATATGAGCCTGTCTAAATACTGAGGGGAAAACAGCAGTCTGAAGGGATGTATTAATTATGTGAGTGAGTGCAGGTACAACTGCAGGAGAAATGGCTTGAAGGAGATGAGATTGAATAGGACCAAGCGGACAAGCAGTAGGATGATTAGAAAGGATGAGTTTGGAGACTTCTGCCTCAGAGAGTGAAGAGAAGGATGTGAACGAGTGTATGTTAGCTGGTAAGATGTGCTTGACAGATTGTGGTGTGGAAAATTGTGGACTGATGGTTTTAATTTTATTAATGATTATAGGGTTTTTGATCAAATAAATGCAGCCTTGGTGAGCATAAGAGACTTCTTACCAAAGATTTTACCATCCACAAACTTTTGAACGGTAGTGTATGTGGTTGCTAGGGTGTTTTGGGTAATTTAGAATAATAATTCAGCACACTAGCATACTCAAGCATACTTAGCATACTTAAAGACCTTTTTTACCCCTAGTATTAATGTCTGCAAGTGGTATTTCTTAATAGGGTTTCCCTTTATGTCTGTGTTTCCCATTTTGGTTACACTTTAGAATAGGAAACACATTCACTATTAATTAAGGGCTTTCTCTCAATAAACTGCTAATTTTCTGCTTATTAATAGTTAGTAAGATAGTTGTTAAGTTTAGGTATGGGGTCGGATTAAGGGATCTAAAATATGGTCATGCAGAATAATTGCTTTATAAGTACTAATAAACAGCTAATATTCCAGTAATATGCATGCTAATAAACAGCTTACTGATAGTGAGAATTGGTTCTTAAAATAAAGTGTTACCAATATTGGTTGTTAGTTCATGGATCAAATGCAATTCATAAATACAATGATTTGAACATACTGCTTCTATGATGAGCATACATTTAATTTCAGAATTTAAATGAATTTTCATTTTATTTCTTAGAAGAAAACCACACACACACACACACACACAAAACTGCTTCACTGCTTATTTAAAAACTTGCCTTTACCAAATCAAAGTCATGTGGTACAAACAACAGCAAAAAAAAAAAAAAAAAAAAAAATCAAGGTGTGTCAAGGTCAATCAGTTTCTAATATGTATCAGATAATTTGACTAATGACAAAGCAAGGTTAGTCCAGGCTGTAAAATAACTTGTGTACTTTTCATGAATTGTAGATTTAATGTGTAGTTGACCATTAATCTTCATTACCAGATGGTCCGTGAGCAGTACTTCACCACCACAGATGAGTCTGGGGCTCTGGCTCCAGTCACCGAGTACATCTACATGATCGGCATCTACGGCTGGAGGAAACGCTGCCTCTATCTGTTTGTTCTGCTTCTCCTGATCATTCTGGTGGTGAACTTTGCCCTCACGATCTGGATCCTGCGAGTCATGTGGTTCAATTCGGTGAGAGAACTTCCCTTAAAGAACTTCAGATCACATATGTAATCAATTTTTAATAGAAAAATGAATCCATATTTAGATTTTGCCCTTGGTTGAGCCTCTTTATCTGAGCTGGCCACTGCATGCTGTCACATGAAGTCACACTGATGCTGAGAAAGCACTCTGCGTTGTTGGCTGTTGCAGGAAGGCATGGGATACCTGCAGGTCAATGAAGATGGACTGAGACTGGAGGGAGAATCAGACTTTTTGTTCCCTGTCTATGCCCAGGAAATTGACTCCAGGGAGGTAAGAGGTATTTAAAGTATACACTTAAACACGGATAAATAGATTGATTTTGTTGCCCATTTCATTATTCATTCTCATCTTCATTACAGGATTCAGCTCTTCTGGTACACTCCTCTGAAAATGTTACGCTCAATGCTCGCAATGCCAATGGTGATGTAACAGGAAGTGTGTCCATAGGTATGAGATACACAAAACATTTATTGGTTGATTACATGATTTTGACATCTCTCAGTCATCACTGAATTGCATTGCATTATTAGTTTTGATCCAAAACCTACAGAGCTTTGATCATAACAATAAGTGGTTTAATATATCAGTCATGTTCATGTTTTCTTTTGTTACAGTGGTTTTTGATTAATCCTATCCTGTTCCCATTCTGTTAATCATCATCCTCTGTATATTTAAACCCTGACTTCTCTTCTGTTTCTTTGTCTCGTGTTGAAGTTATGTTCATTGTGTTGTGGTAGTGCTCTTTCTTTTTCTTAGTGTGTTTTTTGCTCATTCCGCATCGCGTGTTTTTCCTGTTTGGATTACCACCACAACACCTGACAATCATCATACATCATACTTATTATAAAGAACTCTCTGATTTACATTACAGCCAAAATTTCATCTTACTTTTTGCCTATATCCACTCCATATTCTCACTACATCAAGTTATATGAGCCATAAAAGTGTGATACTGAGCAAGTATGATACTCAACAACAACAACAAAAAAAACAAACATATTCCATCTCTTTTTTTTTTTTTTTTTTTAGATTTTGTCTAAATGGTTCAATGCAGTGGCCCAGTAGTTCACAACACAACAAATCTCCACAACACAATGCACTGGACTAATTTCGTTGTTTTGTGCTGATTTTGCTGTTATGCTAATTTCGTTGTTGTGGCTTGTTTCTGTTGCATTGCGGTTTGTTTCCGTTGTGTTGTGACTTGTTTCTGTTGTGTTGTGCTAATTACGTTGTGTTGTGTCTTGTTTCTGTTGTGCTGTGCTAATTACGTTGTGTTGTGGCTTGTTTCTGTTGTGTTGCAACTTGTTTCCGTTGTGTTGCGACTTATTTCTGTTGTGTTGCGACTTATTTCTGTTGTGTTGCGACTTGTTTCCATTGTGTTGTGGCTCGTTTCCGTTGTGTTGCGACTTATTTCTGTTGTGTTGCGACTTGTTTCTGTTGTGTTGCGACTTGTTTCCATTGTGTTGTGGCTTTGCGACTTATTTCTGTTGTGTTGCGACTTGTTTCCGTTGTGTTGCGACTTATTTCTGTTGTGTTATGCTAATTACGTTGTGTTGCGACTTGTTTCTGTTGTGTTGCGACTTGTTTCTGTTGTGTTGCGACTTGTTTCCGTTGTGTTGCAACTTATTTCTGTTGTGTTATGCTAATTACGTTGTGTTACGACTTGTTTCTGTTGTGTTGTGCTAATTACGTTGTGTTGTGGCTTGTTTCTGTTGTGTTGTGGCTTGTTTCTGTTGTGTTGTGGTTTGTTTCTGTTGTGTTGCGACTTGTTTCCGTTGTGTTGCAACTTATTTCTGTTGTGTTATGCTAATTACGTTGTGTTACGACTTGTTTCTGTTGTGTTGTGCTAATTACGTTGTGTTGTGTCTTGTTTCTGTTGTGTTGCAACTTGTTTCCGTTGTGTTGCGACTTATTTCTGTTGTGTTGCGACTTATTTCTGTTGTGTTGCGACTTGTTTCCATTGTGTTGTGGCTCGTTTCCGTTGTGTTGCGACTTATTTCTGTTGTGTTGCGACTTGTTTCCGTTGTGTTGCGACTTATTTCTGTTGTGTTATGCTAATTACGTTGTGTTGCGACTTGTTTCTGTTGTGTTGCGACTTGTTTCTGTTGTGATACGACTTGTTTCCGTTGTGTTGCAACTTATTTCTGTTGTGTTATGCTAATTACGTTGTGTTACGACTTGTTTCTGTTGTGTTGTGCTAATTACGTTGTGTTGTGGCTTGTTTCTGTTGTGTTGTGGCTTGTTTCTGTTGTGTTGTGGTTTGTTTCTGTTGTGTTGCGACTTGTTTCTGTTGTGTTGCAACTTATTTCTGTTGTGTTATGCTAATTACGTTGTGTTACGACTTGTTTCTGTTGTGTTGTGCTAATTACGTTGTGTTGTGTCTTGTTTCTGTTGTGTTGTGGCTTGTTTCTGTTGTGTTGCGACTTGTTTCTGTTGTGTTGTGACTTGTTTCCGTTGTGTTGTGCTAATTACGTTGTGATGCGTCTTGTTTTTGTTGTGTTGTGGCTTGTTTCTGTTGTGTTGTGGCTTGTTTCTATTGTGTTGCGACTTGTTTCTGTTGTGTTGCGACTTGTTTCTATTGTGTTGCGGCTTGTTTCTGTTGTGTTGCGACTTGTTTCTGTTGTGTTGCGACTTGTTTCTGTTGTGTTGCGGCTTGTTTCTGTTGTGTTGCGACTTGTTTCTGTTGTGTTGTGACTTGTTTCTGTTGTGTTGCGGCTTGTTTCTGTTGTGTTGCGACTTGTTTCTGTTGTGTTGTGACTTGTTTCCGTTGTGTTGTGCTAATTACGTTGTGATGCGTCTTGTTTCTATTGTGTTGCGACTTGTTTCTGTTGTGTTGTGGTTTGTTTCTGTTGTGTTGTGGTTTGTTTCTGTTGTGTTGTGCTAATTACGTTGTGATGCGTCTTGTTTCTGTTGTGTTGTGGCTTGTTTCTGTTGTGTTGTGGTTTGTTTCTGTTGTGTTGTGGCTTGTTTCTATTGTGTTGCGACTTGTTTCTGTTGTGTTGTGACTTGTTTCCGTTCTGTTGTGCTAATTACGTTGTGATGCGTCTTGTTTCTGTTGTGTTGTGGCTTGTTTCTGTTGTGTTGTGGTTTGTTTCTGTTGTGTTGTGGTTTGTTTCTGTTGTGTTGTGGCTTGTTTCTATTGTGTTGCGGCTTGTTTCTGTTGTGTTGCGACTTGTTTCTGTTGTGTTGCGGCTTGTTTCTGTTGTGTTGCGACTTGTTTCTGTTGTGTTGTGACTTGTTTCTGTTGTGTTGTGACTTGTTTCTGTTGTGTTGCGACTTGTTTCTGTTGTGTTGTGACTTGTTTCTGTTGTGTTGTGGCTTGTTTCTGTTGTGTTGCGACTTGTTTCTGTTGTGTTGTGACTTGTTTCCGTTGTGTTGTGCTAATTACGTTGTGATGCGTCTTGTTTCTATTGTGTTGCGACTTGTTTCTGTTGTGTTGTGGTTTGTTTCTGTTGTGTTGTGCTAATTACGTTGTGATGCGTCTTGTTTCTGTTGTGTTGTGGCTTGTTTCTGTTGTGTTGTGGCTTGTTTCTGTTGTGTTGTGGTTTGTTTCTGTTGTGTTGTGGCTTGCTTCTATTGTGTTGCGACTTGTTTCTGTTGTGTTGTGACTTGTTTCCGTTGTGTTGTGCTAATTACGTTGTGATGCGTCTTGTTTCTGTTGTGTTGTGGCTTGTTTCTGTTGTGTTGTGGTTTGTTTCTGTTGTGTTGTGGCTTGTTTCTATTGTGTTGCGACTTGTTTCTGTTGTGTTGCGACTTGTTTCTGTTGTGTTGTGGTTTGTTTCTGTTGTGTTGTGGCTTGTTTCTGTTGTGTTGCGACTTGTTTCTGTTGTGTTATGCTAATTACGTTGTGTTGCGACTTGTTTCTGTTGTGTTGTGGCTTGTTTCTGTTGTGTTGTGGCTTGTTTCTGTTGTGTTGCGGCTTGTTTCTGTTGTGTTGCGGCTTGTTTCTGTTGTGTTGCGGCTTGTTTCTGTTGTGTTGTGGCTTGTTTCTGTTGTGTTGTGGCTTGTTTCTGTTGTGTTGTGGCTTGTTTCTATTGTGTTGCGACTTGTTTCTGTTGTGTTATGCTAATTACGTTGTGTTGCGACTTGTTTCTGTTGTGCTGTGGCTTGTTTCTGTTGTGTTGTGGTTTGTTTCTGTTGTGTTGCGACTTGTTTTTGTTGTGTTGTGGTTTGTTTCTGTTGTGTTGTGGTTTGTTTCTGTTGTGTTGCGACTTGTTTCTGTTGTGTTGCGACTTGTTTCTGTTGTGTTGCGGCTTGTTTCTGTTGTGTTGTGACTTGTTTCTGTTGTGTTGTGGTTTGTTTCTGTTGTGTTGTGGCTTGTTTCTATTGTGTTGCGACTTGTTTCTGTTGTGTTATGCTAATTACGTTGTGTTGTGACTTGTTTCTGTTGTGTTATGCTAATTACGTTGTGTTGCGACTTGTTTCTGTTGTGTTGTGGCTTGTTTCTGTTGTGTTGTGCTAATTACGTTGTGATGCGTCTTGTTTCTGTTGTGTTGTGGCTTGTTTCTGTTGTGTCGTGGCTTGTTTCTATTGTGTTGCGACTTGTTTCTTTTGTGTTATGCCAATTACGTTGTGTTGCGACTTGTTTCTGTTGTGTTGCGACTTGTTTCTGTTGTGTTGCGGCTTGTTTCTGTTGTGTTGTGACTTGTTTCTGTTGTGTTGTGGTTTGTTTCTGTTGTGTTGTGGCTTGTTTCTATTGTGTTGTGGTTTGTTTCTGTTGTGTTGTGACTTGTTTCTGTTGTGTTGTGGTTTGTTTCTGTTGTGTTGTGGCTTGTTTCTATTGTGTTGCGACTTGTTTCTGTTGTGTTATGCTAATTACGTTGTGTTGTGACTTGTTTCTGTTGTGTTATGCTAATTACGTTGTGTTGCGACTTGTTTCTGTTGTGTTGTGGCTTGTTTCTGTTGTGTTGTGCTAATTACGTTGTGATGCGTCGTTTCTGTTGTGTTGTGGCTTGTTTCTGTTGTGTTGCGACTTGTTTCTTTTGTGTTATGCCAATTACGTTGTGTTGCGACTTGTTTCTGTTGTGTTATGCTAATTACATTGTGTTGCGACTTGTTTCCGTTGTGTTGTGGAGATTTTGTTGTGTTGTGCACTACTGGGCCACTGTAGTTCCATTATCAATATGTCAGGCTTTACAGGGTGAATCAAATGGGTCACACAGAAAATCCATGAGCTAAGAGCCCAGCGGCAACATAAAACTGAACAACTGGATATGAAAGTGAAACTGGATATTTAATGATAATAAATATAGTCTGTTTTATCAATATTCTGTTTGAATATATATAATACATATATTCTCTACCAATTTATTTCTATTCTCAATAGGTCCCAGTCAGGCCGAGGGTTTTGGCCAACACTTTAATATCAGTTCCAACCATGATGAAAATTTATTTTATGCAGATGCAAATGGAGCCGTTGTGGGAAAAGGAAAGCTCCGTGTAACAGGTGAGCCTGGAAATAGACCTGCATTTAAAAAAAAGAAAAGGAAATGCTCTGTTGTATGATTAGTGCTGTTATAGTGTTAGGAAGTACATTGTTTACGATGTTGCACTTTATTGTGTTACTTCAAATGTTAATTCAAAAAGAATTATGAAAAATATGACGAGAATATTAAGTATATTCTAACATATGAAACAGCCCCATTAATTAACTGGTTAAAACTGAGATTGTGTAAACAACAGATCCAGCCTTAACAACACATGCCTGGTATCCCATGATTCACAATGGGGTTTACACACTAGATTAAATATTAATACTTTATCTAAACTAGCTTAGAGCTATTTTGTTATGCAAAGGTGAACCTCATACCTGTCAAGAGTGTTTTTAAAATTGTATTTCACCCCAAAAAGAAGAACAAATAATATTTTATCTAAAGAATGAAGCCTGTTTCAGGACATTTATGTTATTTAGTATTAATTTAGTAGCATTTTAATTACAGTTTAGCACATTTCCATGACAATTCTTATATTGCAAAAATATTAATTTATATATTATTTAATAATTTATGTTATTATTTAATATGTTATAATATGTTATGTTAATACATATTATGTAATATGTATGTTGTATTGTCAATGACGGTCTTTGTCTCCCTCTGAACAAATTATAGGCCTATTTTATTTAAAGAATGAAGCCTGTTTCAGGACATTTAGGCTTTTTTTTTTTTACAATTTAGAACATTTCCATGCCAATTCTCAAATTGCAAAAATAATATATTTTATTTAATATTTTATAATATATAATTATGTACATTGATTGAATGTAGTGTTTATGGCAGCACCTGATTTTAAAATACATGTATTGCATTGTATGCTTTAATACATACAAAAATAAATACAGTAAAAATATAATGTTATATAATATAATAATATATTGGATAATCTGTATTTTAGCAAATAATGCAAATAAAGCAATGATGTGATTATATGGATATAACCCCCAATGCTGAATGATTTGTCCACTTCCTTTTTATAATTGCAAGTTTTCTGGTGTTTGGACAGGTCCAGAAGGTGCTATCTTTGAGCATTCTGTCAGGACTCCAATGGTCAAAGCAGTACTTAACAAAGAGCTGAAGTAAGTAGGCCTATGGTATAAAATAAATAATTATTAACATTTTCACTTCCGATATTGCAGTTTTGGCAGTTAAACTAATTCCCGGCTTGTTTGCTACATAGCTACATTTTTAACTCTGCATTTTATCTGATTTGGGGGTTTTTTCTCAAAAACATTCTTGTTTTATAAGGTCAGTCCATTAAAAGTAATGGTGGTACTGATTATATTACCTAAAATAACTTTTATAGAAGTTTCCAGCAGGGAATTAACCAGCTGTGACCCGAGTTACCAAGTTACCAATTTTTTTCTGCTTTAAAAATGTCTTTCACAAGTAAATGTAATGCCCACAGTCAAGCAGATTCCTCGGTTTCTATGAATCAAACTCTTGAATTTGAGAGTATCTTGTGGCCATCTTGTGTCCAAACGATGCACTGCAGTGTGCTAACTAAGCGTTCCCTATCTTTTAAGATTAGAGTCTCCAACACGCTCTCTCAGCATGGATGCCCCAAAAGGCGTTCACATCAAAGCCTTGGCTGGAAATGTTGATGTGACGGCACACTTTGATATTCAGCTAAACTCAACTGCAGGACTGGTAAGCAACCCGGAAAGCTTTAGATTTCTCAGATTTTTCATGAGTATTTGATTAGGTATGGAGCTAAAATCAATCCATGAGCTGGCATAACTCATAGTTTTGGAAGAATGTAATGACTCTTTATTGTAGAAATTGGGGTTTTAATTATTTGAGCTCAGTCCAAGACATAGATATACATAATATATGTATATCTCTGAAACTCTAGTCGAAACAAAGACTCCTGGGGCCTCATTTATAAAGCGTGCGCACTCCCAGATTTGATCTTAGAGTGTGCATACGCTTAAATCCATGCCAACGCTCATATTTGTAAAAACTTTTTTTGACGTGGAAAAAAAGTATTTCAAGGTGTCCTTGTTACTGAACTTACTATTATAATTACAATAAATTATGCATAATTACATGCAACTAACCCTGAGCCAAACCCTAACCATATAGTAAGTACAGTGGCATGCGAAAGTTAGGGAACCCCCTGCAGAATCTGTGAAAATGTGAATAATTTGAACAAAATAAGAGAGATCATACAAAATGCATGTTATTTTTTTATTTAGTACTGTCCTGAGTAAGACATTTTACATATGAGATGTTTACATATTGTCAACAAGACAAAAAAAAATAGCTGAAATTATTAAAATAACCCCCGTCAAAAGTTTGGGAACCCTTGGTTCTTAATACTGTGTGCGGTTACCTGGATGATCTGTTTTTTGTTTTGTGATGGTTGTTCATGAGTCCCTTGTTTGTTCTGAACAGTTAAACTGAGCACTACTCTTCAGAAAAATCCTCCATGTCCTGCATATTCTTCAGTTTTCCAGCATCTTTTGCATATCTGAACCCTTTCCAGCAGTGACTGTATGATTTTGAGATCCATCTTTTCACGCTGAGGACAATTGAGGGACTCAAACACAACTATTAAAAAAGGTTCAAACATTCACTGATGCTCCAGAAGGAAACACGATGCATTAAGAGCCGGGGGATGAAAACTTTTTGAATTTGAAGATCAAGGTAAATTGTACTTAATTTGTCTTTGGGAAACATGCAAGTATCTTCTGTTGCTTCCAAAGGGCAGTAGTAAATGGAAAAAAAATATATTTTTCAACAAAATAAGAAAAAATTTGGACATCTTCATCCTGTTCAAAAGTTTTCACCCCCAGGCTCTTTCCTTCTGGAGCATCAGTGAACGTTTGAACCTTTTTTTAATAGTTGTGTTTGAGTCCCTCAGTTGTCCTCAGTGTGAAAAGATGGATCTTAAATTCATACAGTCACTGCTGGAAAGGGTTCAAACATGCAAAAGATGCTGGAAAACTGAAGAATCTGCAGGACATGGAGGATTTTTCTGAAGAACAGTGCTCAGTTTAACTGTTCACAACAAACAAGTGATTCATGAACAACCATCACAAAACAAAAAACAGTCGTAGATCATCCAGGTAACCGCACACAGTATTAAGAACCAAGGGTTCCCAAACTTTTGAAGAGGGTTATTTGAATAATTTCAGCTATTTTTTTTGTCTTGTGGACAATATGTAAACATCTTATATGTAAAATATCTTACTCAGGACAGTACTAAATAAAAAAATAACATGCATTTTGTATGATCTATCTTATTTTGTTCAAATTATTCACATTTTCAGAGATTCTGCAAGGGGTTCCCAAACTTTTGCATGCCACTGTACTTACTGTATTAGGGTTTGGCTCAGGGTTAGTTGCATGTAATTATGCATAATTTATTGTAATTATAGTAGTAAGTTCATGTAACGTGTAACAAGGACCCCTTAAAATAAAGTGTTGCCTAACCTTTTATTAAATACCTCATTATTAAGGTTTTTGTTGTATGTTTCAGTTGATTTTAGATGCTGAAAGTGTTCGTCTGCCGACGTTACCTGTGGGAGAAGCCAGAACGTCAGGTGACTCTCAGGGAATGTACAACACATATGAAGTGTGCGTTTGTCCCAGCGGTAAGCTCTTCATTTCCAGAGCTGGCGTCTCTTCGACCTGCAGCGAGCGCCAGGACTGCTGAATGACCTTCTGTCCATAACGCCCACACTAGAAACAAATCATGTTGTTACATTGTCTTGGGCAAGGTTATAAAATCCCATCATAATATGTATTAACATGTTAATGAAGATCAGAGGGTACATTAATCTGTTTGGTTGGGGTTTTATCATGATAGGGAAGATGAAATATACAGTATATACAACACACTCCCATGGTAATTTGTAACTATTTATGTTTTGGTGAATTGGTGGTTATAAATTCATACAATCTCATTCATATGTTTCCATACAATCTGCCTACTCTCCACTGACATTTAGGTTTAAGGGACGACCTTTATGGTTATTATTATTATAATACGGGCAGTCGTGGCCTAATGGTTAGAGTCGGGCTTGTAACCTGAAGGTCACCGGTTCGATTCTCGCACCGGCAGGAATTGAAGGTGGGGATTGTGAATGAACAGCACTCTCACCACCTTCGATACCATGACTGAGGTGCCCTTGAGCAAGGCACCGAATCCCTAATTGCTCCCCGGACGCTGGAGCAATGGCTGCCCACTGCTCTGGGTGTGTGTTCACGGTGTGTGTGTGTGTGTGTGTGTACTTGGATGGGTTAAACGCAGAGCACCAATTTCGAGTATGGGTCACCCTACTTGACAATACGTCACGACTTTCACTCACTTTCACTAAATATGTCTATGTATGAAGCACATCATATGAATTCATACAAAATCGCCTTGTAAAATTGTTACATTTTCTAATGAGATTGGGTTGTGTAAACTGTACTTTATACTATATGGAACAAAATCATTGTATGTTTTCTTTTTTTTTTTGTATAAAAATTGTTCAAAATTAGGCTGGGCAATGAAGGGGCTGGTAAACAGCTGACATCCTATGCAATATAATTTTGAGGTGCAATAAATAACCAAATTCTGTGTGTTGCATATCAGCTAGTTATTGTTTAAACATGCACTCATTAATAGAGAAATTATTACAAATAAAACACGCATGTGCTTCTCCGAGGGTTATGATATATACTTCTGAAATCAGTTTAATTTCAACTTTTTTTTGTCATGTATAATAATGAATTTCTGTTTGAAAAACCGCACTACTCACAATCCTGAAGCAGTGGCTTTGAATTCTTCCTTTAAGCATTGTAATATAATCGAATACAAATGTCTCTCATTTTTGTCAAATGGCAAAATCTATGCGTGTTAGTGCCAAAACAGCTGGTGTATTGAGAGTAACCACATTCTGTTCTGTATGTAAAACTCAACATAATTGATCTAGTAAAAAAACTGCTGTAAGATATGAAGTTCTATTGAATTCTGAACTTGATTCACAATGGTTTGATATCAAATTAGGCCATTTATTTCAGAATAAGTATCAAAATGCTAATTTTTCTATGGCAGCTTGAAACTTTGGGATTTCTGTTTTTCTCAGAATTGCTTTGCATATATTTTGTTTGAAATGCTGAGTGATTATGTTTGTATATACATTGGTTGGGATCTTCACATTTATACATCAGTTGTATATTATATTTTTTCAGTGGGAAAACTCATATTTTGAGGTTTACAAATGTAAAGTAAATAATTACAATAACTGACCTTTCAATTATATTATAGTTTAACTGTAAAGCATGTATGAACACGGAATGTGGAAAAACTAATTTACATGTGTTTCAGTGTTTTGGCATGAGTTGACAATTTCATTCAAACTTAAAAAAAAAAAAAAATTCATTAAACTTAAGGTAAAATTTTGTGCACAATAAAAGGTATATTTTGTACCATTATTACCTAATACTACATGACTGAACAGTAGACTCAGAAGATATTTTTAAGAATAAAAATAAGACCCACTGAGCTGTAATATGATATTATGAGATTGAAAAATGACAAAATATATTTGTCCAAACAATACAGTAGACCAGTGTTTAATTTCAGTCTCTCACAGTTAAACAAAGAAAATGGATGAAAAACATCATTGACATTGAGCACCATATGAGCATCTATGTTCCTCTTACACAAATTTCAGAGAACTTCATGCAAAAAATTCTCAGCAGTAGAGGACAAGAGGTTCCCATTGTGAATAATAGAAAATGCATATTTACTCAATGTGTTTCTGAGGAACTACACGTTATATGATGTGTACACAGCAATTAACTGACAGGTGAAATTTTGAGAGAAAATGTCACTTGTTATATTTTTAAATGGTACATTTTTTAAATAGTAATATGTGCTAAAACTACACCCAGTGTCCTTGTATGGGAAATAAAAAGTGGTCTGTTGTGCCCCTAGACAACATGTATAGTTCAGTTGCGATAAAGGTGATCGTGAAATATGAAATAAATTTCATTCTTGCATCTTGTAATCTTGCAACAAGACAGATACAGTACTTGCACTGGTAAACACTTGTGAACCTGCTGTCATATTACATCTTCAGGATGTAATTTACAGTCTTTCAAATATTTTTATTTTCACTGTTTAATGTTCAGGTTATGCACAGTATTACACATACAGTGAAAGGAGCATGTCAATTACCATATGGATTTGCCAGCTGATAAAATGGTGTATGCACATTATAACCTGCCATTTTTATTTCAGAATGAGCTACTGGCACATGACTGATATAGATCCCATAAGAAACCATGAGCTGATTTGCCTGCCATTGCTGGATTGCACATGATTCATTCATTCAAATTCCTGCAATCACTCAAGTGCTATTTACATAAAAGTGCAGTGCAACTCATGCTATTAAATCACAATACCGTCAACTTAATGACTATGGCAGGAAAAATCCATTTCTAAAAAAGATAAAAAAGCAGCATTGGTATTCATTATGTACAAAGGAACAACAATAATCAATAAATGTACTTAAAATAATAAAAGGTATTGCTATGTTTTTGAACAATATGTACAGTGCTGCATGTTAAATAGCGTACACCATTTCTTTAAACTCGGGCAACCTTTCAGAGAAATGGAGCAGATATGTACGCAATAATAAGCACGTGTCACAGCATCAGAGGTGGCACTGTTAAAATTAAATGCCAGCTAGATACGCAATTTTAACAAGTCTTTTAAAATATTTACTGGTCGATATTGCACAACCACCGCTTCGTTAATTTAATTGTTAGTGTTTTGCATTGTCTAATGCTGACATTCAGATTTTTTGCTGGACAAACGTCTCAAGTTTGATGATTATCCGAGCTGTACATTCCATTACTCTCATTGCTACTTCTGAAGTATATCTGTCATTGGGAATCTGGGGGAAGGGTAAAAGGTCAGGGTAGCGAGTTCTCAGGCTGTCCACACCATAACCCTCAAGGATGTGTACATCCTTGGCCAACCCCGTTAGCTGGGTGTTGTACTCCTCTACCTTTTGCGCAAGTGCTGTGGGCTTCACATCTTTGTCTGATTTTCCTCTCACTGCATAATCTGCAGCGATTAATGCAAGCTTTGTT
>JAFVLL020018450.1:0-36671 GCA_021397915.2 Tor tambroides | reverse complement strand
AACATCCACTATGGTTTCGAACACCACTTAAAATGGCTGTCCCCTCAAATAGTGCACTATTTGAGGGTATAGGGGGCGATTTCGGATACAGCCGAGGACACCAGATTCCCCCTTCATTTGGACACGTTATTCTCCCTGGACACTTTTATTTTGAACTTTCTGTTAATAAAAGCCTCTCCGAGGCCTGACGCCACACCCACTGTGTCTGTCGTTTGCTCCTCCCGCCACAATATATATAAATACCTGGTTTAAGTGTAAATGTTTAAGTGTTACATTTTCTTTATAAGATAAAATGCTAGGTTTCTAATTTGCAATAATGGCTGGAAATTGTGATTATACGCAGTGCTGGTAAGTGCTGTTAAAGATTAAAACTATTAAGATTTAAACATTTTCATAAATTGAAATAAAGCTAAAATAAAATACAATTATATATTACATGGAAAAACTGAAAAAAACCTTGAAAATATTAATTGTTGCAAAAATTGTTGTAAAAGATGAAATTAAATTTCTAAAATTACTAAAACTAAATCTGAAATAAAAAATAAATTGAAGAGAAATATAAATATTGTTTAAAAACAAACAAAAAACCTAATAAAAATGACAAATGAAAACTAAAATATATAAAAAATAATAGTTAAATCAAAATATTAATAATTACTATAATAGTATATAAAATGTGAATACCAAATGATAGAGTTTTATGGCATGAAAACAGAGTGGCAGCAAATTTTGCAAGAGAAAGCATCACTTGCATTTTGTTTAGTAAATGTAAACTCTAGTTTCATATGCAAATGATTGTGGGACTATGGTTACATTTTATCTTCAGTTCTTATTTTGGAGATTCTTTGTCAGTAATCTTCATTTGAAGTGAACTGAAAAATTGAAACCCTCAAATAAATATTATTAAAACAGGAATCTCTATAATTAAAGGTTGTCCATAACTATCCCTGGCATTTTCCCTGCCAAAAAAAAAAAAAAAATTCTCCTCCATCTGCTCTCGTGTTTCATCCCTCTACCCCTCCCTGTAAAAGCAATATTTCCTCTTTTCTGCCTATCTCTTAATTTCACCGGAATCAAAGCCTGAATTCAGCTTTTCCCAGGCAACATATTCCTACCAAACCTCTGATGACTGAAAGATAGAATGAATGAATAATATAAAAATTTATATTCCCAGACACAAGCCAGACGTCATATATCTGGCATTAAAGGCTTGAGGTTGAGTGTGTTTTTTTGCCCTCGTAATGATCATATCCAGATTCAGTTTCATGCATTATTTTACGTCCTGTCTTTCTCACCTCTCTTTGCATATTTATGAAGGTTATGCGCATATCTTAGCAGAATCTGCTGCTCCTCATTAATATACTGGGGAACACTAGTGATTTGAGGATGGCTGTAACTAATCTGTTGACACGTTTGATGATAATTATAGCATATTTCTGATTCTCAGGGTTGATTGGGTGTTTCTCAGTATAGCATTATAATGTTTATTAACAGAATAATTCTCCCAAAAATGTAACATAAATTTGCTTGATCATCTAAGATGTAGATGAGTTTGTTTCTTCATCAGAACAGATTTGGAGAAATTGAGCATTACATCACTTGCTCACCAGTGGATCCTCTGCAGTGAATGGGTGCCGTCAGAACGAGAGTCCAAACGGCTGATAAAAGCATCATAATAATCCACAAGTAATCCACACCACTCCAATCCATCAATTAACATTTTATGAAGTGAAAAGTTGCATGTTTGAATGAAATAAGATTCGTGCAATGAAATATTTGAATGGATTTTCATAGATATCATGTAGAAATATCCTATATCTGGCTTTGGATGGAGCACAGACCTCTGACAGATCATCAGTGTTAATTGACCTGAAAGCTCCAGACACAATGGACTAATTAATCAATGTTCTCTGTTCATGAAACTGAGTTGAAGAGGGGGACAAAGAAGAGGAAAGAGAGATGGAGGGTGATGTACACTTTCCATCTGTTGGGTCTCAGGGGTGATGATTCACTGTAGCTCTGAAATCACCTGTCTGCTCGTCTCAGTATGGCTGCCATGCACTGAATGTTTCGCACGCTGTCCAAACACTTTACAAAATTAGCCTCTGGTGCGCACCACCTGTGTGAATGACAGATTTTGGCATAATAGCAGCACACACACGTACACCCACTAATGCTGGCGGAATGACGTATATACCATTCAACAGTAGAAATGTGTCAGCTGTTAGAGACTCTGCTGTACTGTTTATGTTAAAGTCGTGTTTAGAATGTAATCCTGTTTTGAGTCATGGTTGTAACTTAAGTGCTGTAATGGGAAGCTGTTTGTATAATGATGGCATACTTGTTCTTTTGTTAAGGATAATTTTACCTTTGGGTTTGTGTCCATCCACTAAAAAAAAATAAAGAATTTATTCATAAAAAATCAATTGAGACATATTTCCTTTAATTTTTGAAATAATTTTGAGGCTTTAATTTTCATTAAAAAATATGTGTACAATAGCAATCCAAAAACTGGGGTCAGTAAAAGTTTTTTCTTATGGTCAGAAAGGCTGCATTTATGTGACAAAAAATACAGTAATATTGTGAAATATTATTACAATTTAAAATAACAGTTTTTTTTATTTTAATATATTGTAAAATGTAATTTATTCATGTGATACAAAGCTAAATTTTCTGCATCATTACTCCAGGCTTCAGTGTCACATGACCCTACAGAAATCATTCCAATATGCTGATTTGCTGCTCAAGAAACTTCTTTTATTATTAATCATTTTTAAAGGATTCTTTGATGAATAGAAATTTAAAATATAAACTATAAACTATAACAAAAATATAAATATTTTGTAACATTGTGAAAAAATACTGTCACATGATCAGTTTGATGCATCCTTGCTGAATAAAAGTAATAAAAAATAATAATAAAAAAAATCATACTGACTTTTGAACTTTCTTTATAGTTTTATAATTATAATTTGTTTTCATTTAAATTTTAGTTGAAGTTTTAGTAATTTTGCTGTGTTTTTTTATGTTTATGAATTTTTTGATATAGTTTTTTTAATTAATTTTTATTTCTGTTTTGGTGTTAGTTATTTTAGTACAGTTAAACTAAATGAAAATGATAAATGTTTCCTGGCAACTAACTAACTAACTAATAATAATAATAATAATAATAATAATAATAAATTTATTTACATAAATATTATATACATATATATATATATATATATATATATAATTTCATTATTTTGTTTCAAGTAATTACTTTTTTTATGTTTTTAGGTTTAATTACCTATAATAACCCTGCTATCTAGCTCTACTACCCACCTTCACTGCACTCTTTTGACAGGCTTGAAGATGGACTTTATTAAATATCTTGTGCAACCTATCCAACTCAATAGATCTGTCAATACACAAGAGGGCGTTAACTACAATCCAGCATTATTAAACTCACCCATTCTGTATTATCCAGAGACTGGATGCTTGATCCATAATAATAAGATTTTTTGTGCATCCGTCTAGCTCTATTTCTAATCTCCAGCTTGAGTTTTATTACCATAGCAGTGCCCTTTTTGGACCCTTGGGAAGGCAGAGTTCCTGCTCTCTGCTTGCGTGCTGTTGTCTGTTAATGTCATATTTGCACTCAGTAATTCATCACTCTCTTATCAAGGTTCCTCATCGGTTCTCGGCCTCATTCATCAGGCCAACCGTCCATGACCTTGCCGTATCCTCCCCTTTATAGATGATATTTCTGTGCAGCTCAACTATTTATGTGCTGTCAAATATTTATTGAAGAGCAGCGCTAGAGCGTGCGAATGTTTATCCCGGTTGATCTAAGCAATCGATAATATCTAATTTAAGAAGATCATGTGAAATACTACATGTTGCTATGGAGACTTTAAAACTAGTAGTGTTGATCTGATGTACACTAAATGCCACACCAGTGATGGTGAGTGTTGAAAATAATGGGATATGGATGGATTTGATTTTCTAATATTTCTGTAAAAGTCTATTTTCTCCTATGAAACACCATCCATTCATTAGCTGCATTTGCTAAGGTTAGCATCACTGTTATTACTGAAAAAAAAGGAGAGTCATATCTAGGGAAGAGAATATGTGAAAGCTAGTAATCAACGCCTTTGCAATACATAAGAACATGCTAAAAACTCATGGTAGAAAAACTCAGATTTAGGATGTGCTAGCGCTACTCATGTTTTCTTCAGAAAATGTAAGATTATTTTCTTAATATACTGATAATTAAAAATCACAAACGCATCCTTGTTGTTCTCAGTTTTTGATTCTTTGGTGAGAGTGTTGATATGGTGTGATTTTATTTTAGCATTCAAAGCTAGTGCTGCTGTAAATACAACCTTTCAGTCGGTGTTGAGGTGTTGAGAAGCATACATTAGCCTTTTTCTCTCTCTGGTCTTGTGTTTGTTTCTTTTTTCCTCTGATATACTGGTAACATCCACTTTTTTTTAAATCAAGTTGAAGTTCCGTCCTGTATTTTTTCTCACTGAATATCCAGTTGTACAAACAAATGTGATGGGCGCTTTTGAAACAAAATTTCTGAATCTTTTGTTTTGAATCAGTGGTTTGTTTTGTTTCAAATCAGTGTTGTGTTTTGGTTCAAATCAGTGTTTTTTGGGTCGAATCAGTGGTTTGTTTGGTTCAAATCACTGTTTTTTTGTTTGAATCAGTGGTTTGTTTTGGTTCAAATCAGGGTTTTGGGTCGAATCAGTAGTATGTTTTGTTTCGAATCAGTGATTTGGGGCCTGTACCATGAAGCCGGATTAGCTTGCTAGCCAGGTAAGTTTCAGTTTAGTTTGCACCAATCCTGGGTTTTAGGTACCATGAAAGTGGTATTTTTTGTTTCAAATCAGTGGTTTGTTTTGGTTCAAATCAGTGTTTTTTTGTTTGAATCAGTGGTTTGTTTTGGTTCAAATCAGGGTTTTGGGTCGAATCAGTAGTATGTTTTGTTTCGAATCAGTGATTTGGTCTGAATCAGTGGTTTGTTTTGTTTCGAATCAGTGGTTTGTTTTGTTTTGAATCAGTGGTTTGTTTTGTTTTGAATCAGTGTTTTGGGTCGCATCAGTGGTATTTTTTGTTTCAAATCAGTGGTTTGTTCTGGCTCAAATCTGTTTTTTTTTTTTTGTTTGTTTGTTTGAAGCAGTGGTTTGTTTTGTTTCAAATCAGTGTTTTGGTTCGAATCAGTGGTTTTGGTTTGAGTCAGTGGTTTGTTTTGTTTTGAATCAGTGTTTTGGGTCGAATCAGTGGTATGTTTTGTTTCAAATCAGTGGTTTGTTTTGGTTCAAATCAGTGTTTTTTTTTGTTTTTTTTTGCTTGAATCAGTGGTTTGTCTTGGTTCAAATCAGTGTTTTTTGGTTCAAATCAGTGGTTTGTTTTGGTTCAAATCAGTGTTTTTTGTTTCAAATCAGTGGTTTGTTTTGGTTTGAATCATTGGTTTGACTCTGCTTTGTTATGTCATGCAGTATCAAACCTCGCTTTCAAAACATTTAAAAATTCTGATTGTTCACCATTGTATTGCATTGATCTGGTAAACCCATGAACAATTGTGATGGTTTTTAAATGATATTGGGCCAATTTTAGGCTATACTGAATTGAATTTTAATTAAATTAATTTGAATACTTGCACATGTATAATACAGAAAATAAAAATGATACTTAATTGCTTCTAATTGACCTAGTTTGTCAAGCCCTGCCTAAAAACACACAAAACAAATTTTACAAAACCTTCATATTTATTTGGTATTTTAATTATTTAAATATTACATTTAATAGATACACTTTAATGAAAACATTTGCAATTGGTTTGTAAAAGGTGCCAATGCCAAACATGTTTTCATTGCATTTACACCATTTTGACCAGCAGGTAGCGCCAGACTGTCGTGTTTCAAGCGCTTTGAAACACTGAATCATTTAATGAAGCAGTTGATTTAATCGATTCTGAGTTTCGAAAAGCTTTGCTTCTTCCATCACTAGTGTTTACAGAAGTCGAAATGGTAAAATGTGACTTTAAGGGGCTGTTTTTGTGAAAAACAGTGACATTGTGCATGCAGATGTGTTCGCATGGTGTTTCTTTACTAAGTGACATCGCCATCTATTGGCCTGGCATGCATAATACTGTGTTTTTAGTCATTTTTGTGGATCCGTGTGAACGGAGATCTTTTTGACAACGTTAGCATATGTACACAAAACTTTTCAAAAATGCAAAGGGAAAACATTTCTGTTTTTTTTTTGTACAATTGTAAACTGTCATGTAAATGTATCTTAAACCTGATTTTTGGAGTGCCATGCACAAAATGACTGATTATATTATCTGTTTTTATGAACAATGGCAGATAGCAGGAGCAATTGTGAGTGTTGTTTTTTCAATTCTGTTTGGTGCTGCATGTGATACAGAAAATCGCTTACAGCAACTTCTCAGTATCTCAAGACTTTGTATTTCATTAGCATACTGTGTGTAGTAAAAATCTGTGTGCTGTCAGACTGTTGAAATCTGTTCAAGGATGTTCTCACCGACAGCTGTGTGTCTCCAGAGCCGAGTTCTGTTTTTGCTAAATCAGTTTTGAGAGTTAATTTGTTTTCTATACAAGCATTGGTTTGTCACCACACTAACAGACTAGCAGAATGTTTGAATCGATTGCGAGGACATCTCATGATTCATTATTCACGAGTGCTGCTTTAATATATAAAATGTTTTTAATCTAAGGAGGAATTGAAATATAAAAAAGCATATTTGATTAAATGTGGAAAAATTGTAATTTTAAATTGGTGACAAAGCTGAATCTGCGAATATCTTGCGATATCAGCTGCATGAAGTGTGTGTGGTAAAGCAGCAAAATAATCATTCCTCCGATGCTGGTTGATTGTTTTTATAAGAAGCTTCTGAACTGATCAGTTTACACTGTTATTAGAACATTAGAACCGACTTCAGACTGCAAATAATGAGAGAAAATAATAATTAAGGAGCAGAACCCGCAAATTACCGAACCAGGAGCTATTTAAGATGGAATTTTAAGCATCATATCTTCCTCGCTCTTCTCTTTGGATCATTCTTTCCATCATATTGACTCGTTTTAATCAATGATATAAAGGTTATCATAAATCTGCACCATATCCCATGATTCTCTTTGTCTCAGAGCAGACTGCAGGAGCAGAAGTGCAGGTCTGTGTGTTTCAGCAGTCGCTGTGAAAAGGAAATGAAAGCAGTGCTGTTAATATCAGTCATTTGACAAACACACATGAGCTGTAGGCAGTCCTCATGCCATTTACACGTACAGCTGTAAGCTGCCACTCAAAACCAGCAAGAGCATCATAGCAAGTGCTGTTTTCACTCACACATCCAACCATTATCAAAATCTGCGTCGACGGCACAAACATACATGATACTTTAGATATTATGCATTATATATACTGTTGCCAAGAAGTTTGGAATATTTAATCAAAATTTTATTTATTTGTTTATTTATTTTTTTAAGATGTCTCTATGCTCACCCTGCATTTAATTTGATTAAACTACAATAAAAATATTATTACATGCAAAAAATATTTAAATGATTACATCTTATTCCAGCTTAAAATATCTGTTTTATATTTTTTTCATATTGTAAAATGTAATTAATGATGGCAAAGCTGTTTATTTTATTAATGTTGC
This sequence comes from Tor tambroides, assembly GCA_021397915.2. Lineage (NCBI taxonomy): Eukaryota > Metazoa > Chordata > Actinopteri > Cypriniformes > Cyprinidae > Tor > Tor tambroides. The sequence goes on along the minus strand of JAFVLL020018450.1, from coordinate 28,996 downwards.
TGCTCAAGAAACATCTCTTATCATTATTAATGTTGTTTTAATGTATTTATTATTATTAATAATAATAATAATAACAGTTGTGCTGCTTAATATTTTAGTAAATACTACGATACTTTTTTTCAAGATTCATTGAAGAATACAATGTTCATTAAACAGCATTTATTTGAAATAGAATTTATTTCCAACATTATAAATCTATATAGTCACATTTGATTAATTTAATGCATCCTTGCTAAATAAAAGTATTAATTTGTCCTATATACATACATATATAATATATACTGGGGTCTGTAAGGTTTTTTAATGTTATTAAATCTGATTTTTACTTATTGTTGGTAATATCTAAGTATTACTACTTATAACTTTATATCACTTCATAAATGTGTATATATATATATATATATATTTTTTTTTTTACATTGACACCAAGTAAAATCAGTAATAATAACCTATAAATAAATTTAAAAATCTCATACTGTTAAAATGACTCACATATGGATTGATCCCTTTGTTACAGTTGGCTGATATGAAGTCTGGAAAACACTAATGAATATTTAATGCCTATCCATGGGGCTTCAGTATCTTTAAAAGGCAGGGTGCACAGCGCTTACCAAAAGCTCCTCCTCATCCCTTGGGAAAAAAAATAACGGAAACAGAGCAGAGCAGGCGGAAGAAATAATCAGCGCGAATTAGCATACTGTCTTTGACTCCTGGATGACACTGACTATTCTTGGAAAGCCTGTTCTAATGCATAGATCCTCAGTGTGCCGAGAGCCATTATATCCACAGGGCAGGGGCTTTGAGACAGAATGAAGATGGTAGATGTGAGAAAAGAAAAAAAGTGTTGTTTATCATCTCAGCTTTCTCTCTTTTAGCACATATCATTATCTGCCAAAAAACATCTTGAGAAATCAAGTCATTTGGAGATGAAAAGCAAATATCCTACTACCTCAATGTTAAATTCGTACTATATTCATTCAGTTTTTAATCATAACTCTGAATTCTTGTGTTTCAGGTATTTATGAACAGACGTTTCTTATATAACTGCAGTGCTCCAGTCCTGGATGTGAAGATTGCCTTTTGTCAGGTGTGTGTTCCATACAGGTAAATTAAAAGGTAGAGTATTCACTTCCATTCTGTCTGTCATTCTTATGGATTTGTCATTGTCTAAAACAGATACTGGTGACAGCATGTCTGGCCCTTAAGGAAGATGTACAGCTCACAGGATCAATTCCTTGCAGCATTCCAATTCATTCAGAGTCGGGTTTCCCAAAATGCATTAAGAAGATCACTTTAAATATGCATGCAAGTGTTTTCTAAAATCAATGTGGTCATACAGATGCATCATTCAAATTAAAAGCACTTAAAGAAAAAAAGATATTCTGAATTGTTTACTCACTCTTGTGTTGCTGCAATCCTGACTTTCTTTTTTCCAGGAAAGTGACTTTTTTATTGTATAATGACTTAAATTTCAGTTTCTCATGCAAAGATATCATAATATTGTTTCACTTTGAAATTTATCACGTTGTGGAAATAGGCTGTAAAAGGATAGTTCGGCCAAAAATGAAAACTCTGTCATTATTTACTCACCTTTGTGTTGTTCCATGACAAGATATTTAAAAAATGTCTAATTGTTATTTTTTGGTGTTTTGCACTACATTAACATTCAGTGAATAGACAAAAACAGCTTTGGAATGACAAAAGGGTGAGTAAATGGTGATTTTGAGTGAACTATGCCTTTAAATTCAGTTTATACATGTACATCTTCCTTAAATTCTGGGCTCTAGATTGACCGACTTGTGACAATATGACAATACAACTTTGTTAACCTGATTTGTATTGTAATATTTTTTGATTTTTGAAGGTTGCGTGATACTATATGGTAACAAAAGGTAATTGCGACTTTGTTTCTCACAATTCTAAATTGTGCGATGTAAACTCAAAACTGCAAAACATAAACTCGCAATTCTGAGAAAAAAAGTCTGAATATTCCTCACAATTCTGAGTTTACATCTTTCAAAAAAAGATCATTGTGGGAGTTTATATCTCACGATTCTGACTTTTCTTCTCAGGATTGTTTAAAAAAAGTTGCAGTTACATCTTTTGTGTTTTATCCGATGGCCCAACAAGCTTCCATAGACATTCATACTGTATATCAGAATATAATAATGATGCATGGTTTTACATAATGAAACTTCCTTCTGATTAATCTAAATATGAAGTATAGTATCTCTTCCCTGAAGAAATCACAGTAGCACAGCAAAACATTATTAATTCACCTTATATGTCCCTTGGGTTTTTTGTCCTTCATTCTTTCTTTTGGGCTTTAAATTATCCTCATCACCTGTCAGAAAGTCCCTCTGTGAGATATACAGTTCACAGGTCAAGAGGGCAGTAGGTGGAGTTGACTAGCAGATAAAAAATTCACTTTGTTAACAAAGGTTGTAGGTTCATATCCCAGAAGGATCGATCCATGAATCAACACTGTGTCCTTGAGAGAGACACTTAACCTCTGTGTACTCCATAGGGACTGTCACTGTAGTAAGTGTACTGATGGTCACTTCAGATGAATGACTAAATGACAACTGACTCCTGAACCAAGTGTGTTTCATATCCCTAAAAGTGTATCGGCTCTGTTGGGAAACAGGAGACTTGACTCAGAACTGATTCCAGTAGATTTTGATGCTAGCGTGATGCTAAGCTAACAACACAATACTCTAAAATACATAAATACATTGATATTGGGTAAAATAGTCAGTTTTTAACTTTTGTTTTTAAGTTAAATTAATAAATCCCGTCTTCAGTGTCACATGATCCATCAGAAATCATTCTAATATGCTGATTTGGTGTTCAATAAACATTTATATATTTATATGAATATATATATTCAAAACCGCATGATCAAAAGTGACAGTAAAGGCATTTATAATGTTAAAAAAGACTTCAGTTAAATGCTACTAAATATTTAATTTAAAAAAATCATTTTCTCTTTCAAATAAATGCCGTTCTTATGAGTTTTCTATTCATACAAGACTTGTTGAAATAAATCATGATTTCTACAAAAATATTAAACAGAAAAAAATAATTGATTACCAATAATTGATAATAATTGAGCAAATCAGCATATTAGAATGATTTCTGAAGGATCATGTGACACTGAAGACTGGAGTAATGACCCTGAAAATTCAGCTTTGATCACAGGAATAAATTACATTTTAAAATTTCATTAAAATATAAAACAGTTATTTTAAAATGTAATAATATTTTACAACAATGCCGTTTTTACTGTATTTTTAAACAAGTAAATGCAGCTTTGGTAAGCATAAGAGACATAAAAAATCTTAATTATTCTAAACGTTTGACCTGTACTGTATATATGCATATAAAATTTACATAAATCGTACAAAAATTATATTTTTATTGATTAAAAATGACAATGTTAATATTTCTGTATGCTATTAATTTCTTATACTATTTAAAGTTTCTTCCTTATAATGCCATCTACGTAGGCAGCTCAGCAGGTTTTGGAATGGAACTAGTTTCACCATCAAACCAAATGTGCTCTATCCTTAATAAAAGGCCAAAATTACCACAAATCTAAGCTCATTAGCTTCAAATTAGCCCAGTCAGTTTAATAGGGGGGCCACTGCAGTGTGGAGTGACTCCCATGATGAAGATAGACTTTATGAAGCACGTACACATGCGCATAAATGCATATTACTCTCTCTCTCTCACTAATTACCATTTAGCTTGTGAAATTATGTGGGCAGCTTCCTCTCTTGGTATGGCCACGAATACATTCACTATGTGACAGTTAGTACAATCGATTACACAGCTGGCCTTTGTGCCAATGCTGGCACGAGCTCCAGAGATCTCTCATAACCTTGATCGTTTAACTTAATATAGTGTTATATCTGAGATCTTCATTCAAGTGCAGATAAGATACTCTTCTCTCTAGAAGCAAAAACTAAAATGTTATGGGTTTGTATATATATGCATTTTTATATCCCCTCAACTTTATTTATATCTCACAATTGCAATGTAATTATGTGAAATGAAGTTGTAGTTGGGAGATATTGATGCTGTGAGCTATAAAGCCACACTGGGAATATAAGTCACAATGGTGAGAAATAGTGACTTAATGTCACATTTGTGACTTAAATGTTAATTTATATCTCAAAATGAGACTTTACGACTTATTTTTAACTAACTCACAATAGCCAGGATCATTACAGTTAACTGACACTAAAACTGAAAGTAAAATAATTAAAAAAAAATGCTACCTGGTCTCATGAGAAAAACGTACCTCTGGGAACTTTTTCGCATGATGCGAAATACGTACCAATAAGTACATATCACTTCAGTTTCCAACAGAAATGAACACTAAAGGCGGTAAAACAGCGAGCACTTGTAATCGTTTTCGTACACAGTTATGATTACAGTTCCATATGTTTCGCTTTCCAGATGTAACAAGCTGGATTGGTAGCTCAGCCGGAATGGAATTGGACTTAGGATGTGGAATTCTTGGGTACGAATCATGTCAAAAATATGAAAAAAGAGCTGAGAGATCGAAAAACAAGCTAAAACGGCATGCTTGCGATTGTGTTTTTACATCACATTCGCTTTTGTTCATACTATCGGGTAGGTTTAGTTGTAGTGCAAATGGTATGTTATTTTAAAACGTCACCGAGCATTAGAGTTATAGCGCCACTCAATGGACATTTCAAGTCAGAACTGCGGTGACACGAACAAAACCAACGTCACATAAAATGTACCATATGTACATTCATCTGTTCCGGGGAAAAAAAACGAACACTCTTTTAGTGCCACCCAGTGGATATTTCACATCAAATATGTCACGAAACATACATGGTGGTGCAAAAAAGTTCCCAGAGGTACGTTTTCATCATGAGACCAGGTTGAAAAAATGTGACTTAAAATAAAATAAAATATAAAAAACTTTTTTATTTCAGGTAGTTACCAACAGATTTTTCAGGTAAACAATATAGTATTTATTTATTTATTTATTCATTCATTCATTCATTCATTCATTACAGTTTTAGTTTTTATCTTAGTACAGAAGTATTTAGTATGTAATATATATATATATATATATATATAAAACCAAAATAATTGAAATGGAAATAAAAACTGACTTAAAATATTATTAAAAACTATAATAGTATCTTAGTTATACTAAGATAGTTATACTGCACAATACCCTCAGAAGGCAAATTTTTCTGTTTTGAATATTCTTAATTCTGGCTTGTTGATATAAAGTCTTTAAAAATTGCTTATAGTAATAGATGTAATATTTGTCTTCACTCATTTGTGACATCTCATTTCATTTAATTATATTAATTTATTTGACTAGTGTGTGGTTTGACCTAGATATCAAGCTGCAATATCACATTGCAATTGTTTATTTATCTACAAACCAAATCAGTGTAGCAAACTTATCTGCAGTTTTATAGACTTAAATGGGTTTTCATATCCTGTGCTGATGAAAATAAAATAAACAGTTTTATGTATACCTCTTCACCAGGGGCAGACTGGGACAAAATTTCAGGCCGGGAAATCTCACACTCATCCAGGCCAACCCATACACCCACAAAAAATTATTAAACCATGGAAAACAATATTTTTTGTATGGTCATCATCATCACATAAAAAAGTTTAAATCCCTAGGTTGGGACCACGCAAAATAATTAAAGGTTATCTCTTGAACTTCCATTTTCCTTTTTAGTCTCTTCATTTTTTCTGACATCTCTCTGTCTCTAATGTGTATTTTTACTTTGTCACTAATTTTCTTGTACCTGTCACTTTTTCATCAACACATCTCCACCTTGTAATTTGTTTGTACATAGTACACATTTATTTTAGAAAAATGTAAGTATTGGGACCATGTGTTGTTTTATTGTTTTATCTTGCCTAAATGTCAAAATTAGTACAATAATAATAGCCACGTCTTGAATGAGGAAAAATCTTAAAACTGAACATGTTTTTGCATTACCATGGGTCATGTTTTGTCCAAAGGAAAATTAACCATGGTATTATTAGGCCTATGTTAAAGTATAGTAACCATGTTTTTGGTGGATTGATTACCATTTGTATAACCAGAGTTGTACTACAAATACCATGGTGAAACTATATAGTGTAGCAAAGCCAATTTGTGGTTACCATGGTTTGTAACCATGGTTTTTGTTTTTATTTTTTAGTAAAACCACGGTTAATTTTCATAAGGGTTGTGTTGTTGTCTGCCTTAGCTCCCTCTAAACCTGTTATAAAACGAAGTGAATATTTGTCTGCTAAATTCCTACTCTTTACAATAGTAATTATGTCCTTTTGTTAATTTTGCAGTAATCGACTGCTACTGCTAACATTTGCTAGCAGTTTAATGTTTAACTAAGTAACAAAGACAAAACTACAATAGTCTATTTACAGATCATGTAACTGACCTGCACTTGAAGTCCAGTTTTGCCTCTCTGCTACACCTGAGCGCTTCCGCTCCATTCTCGAGTCACGCGGCCATTTTTGGCTGACGCGCAGATGCGCGGAGTGCGCGCGAGGCGAATCGCGTTGCCGTTCAACGGATTCACGATTTATTAGAGTTTTATTATTGGATGGCGAATTCGGAAATAATCGCTTTAGTACATTCGGCAGACAGCAAAAACAACAACTACAACAAAGACATCAAAATTAAAAAAAAAAAAAAAAAGTAGCGCAGCGGGCCAAATTGGATGTCAGGCCACCGGGAATTCTCCCGGTGCTCCCGATTTGCCAGTCTGCCCCTGCTCTTCACGCTGTTTATTATAGTTTTTTATACTTATTAAGTTCAAACAAGATTTTATGACTTTATGAATGTGCTTTGTTTAATAGTAGCCTTACAAGTGCTTATCAACTGTCTAAACCCTAGTTCTGTGATATTCTCAACTCATACATCCATCTTTTTCTCCACATCCAGGGGTTTGGCAAACAAGTTGATGTTTCTTACATTGCCCAGCATTACAACATGAGCAAAAGCAAAGTGGACAACCAGTTCTACAGTGTGGAAGTAGGAGATTCCACCTTCACGGTTCTCAAACGCTACCAAAATCTAAAGCCCATCGGTTCTGGGGCTCAGGGAATAGTGTGGTGAGTACCCATAATGCACCACTTTGTCTTTTATTGTGAAATAGCCCCATATGGATGGCATAATGCTTCTCAAACATCTTCCTGATTGAAGATATTAAGAGCGATATTTGGGAGTTTCTTGGCAGTTTGAATTGCAGTTCCCAGGAGACAGCAGCTAATTTGGATCAGAGTTGCGTTCGTTGCGCTCCCCAAAAACCAAACCCTATGATTTTACAATGAAAATACAAGATAGTATGAGTCGTAGACTTTTCTCCCTCCCCCATCCCTCTTTCCTTGCATCTCCGTTTCAGTGGCAGCGGTACGGTTGTGCGGAGAAGGCAGGGAGGCAGGACTGGACTGTTAATGGCGTTGTTGATGTGTTCTGGCTGGTTTGCTGGCTGCAGTAATCCTGCCTGCTGGATGGACAACCCTGATCTAATTTAGCTTCCTCTCCTCAGCAGCAGTCACATGATGTAGCATGGCAGCTGTATTAGCCTAACAAACGCCACATCATTCTCCTGAGAGAGAGAGAGAGAGAGAGAGAGAGAGGCAGAGGAAGGACAGTTTTAAAGGACTATGCAAAGTCACATGTTTTCCATAGGCCCTGATGAAACTAATGTGGTTAGGTTATATTGCTGTGATATTTTAAAAATGTTATATAAACCTTAAAAGCTTAGAGGCTAGAAATCTAAAAATAAAATAAAATAAAATAAAATGAAACCTTAAATCTTGTTGTTTGATTTTGTTTGGCGTACAAACAGTTTTCTCCCACAGAAGGATGATTCGTATTATTTCAGCTGTGACTGGAAGAGACTTTTTAAATGGATTATTAAAATTTACTGCAATTTTAACTCAACAGCTTTTATAACATACTTTGAATTCAGAATATAATTATGTATGATCACTGATATTACATTTTATCACTGATATTGATAATGTTTGCAACATTTCTGTAAAAATACATACCATTTTTTTAAAATAATATTTTTGACAGACTTTTAACCTCACCAAGACTGCATTTATTTGATCAAAAATACTGTAAAAGCAGTAATATTGTGAAACAATATTACAATTTAAAATAAAATTGTTCTATTTGAAAATATTTAAAAATGTGATTTATTTCTGTGATGGAATAACTAATGTGGTTAGGTTATATTGCTGTGATATTTTTTAAAAATCTTATAAAATCTCAAAAGCTTAGATGCTAGAAATCTAAAAACCAAACTAAACTGCACACTTAATGCTTTAGGGTTTATGTATTTTGATTATTAAAACTGCATAGATACTATAAAAGTGATCTTTTGAAATTGTAAAAATTATTGGAGTTTGTTTTACAAAAAAAAAAATACCATTTCAGTCTTTCAATTTACGTGTTTAGTTCAATGCATTACTTGCTGATTTTCTGTAATTATTTGTGAAATTTGCTAGCCTTCTGTGGGAGAAAACTGTTTCTACGCCAAACAACATTTGAGGTTTTATTTTATTTTATTTTATTTTATTTTGCAAACAAAGTTTCATTTGACTAGTAAATCTCTGCAAAAATCTGGCAATTTACTTTGACCTGGGATGGTAAATTTCTTTTTAAATGGATTATTAAATTTAATTCAATTTTAATTTGACACAACTTACATAACATACTTTGAATTCGGAAAGTAATTATGTTTTATCACTGATATTGATAATGTTTGTAACATTTCGGTCAAAATACATACCGGCCAAACTTTTGGAATAATTTTGTTTTATTGTTTATATATATATATATATATATATATTGACAGTCTTTTAACCTCACCACGGCGGCATTTATTTGATTAAAAAATACAGTAAAAGCAGTAATATTCTGAAATATTATTACAATTAAAAATAACGGTTTACTATTTGAATATATTTAAAATGTAATTTATTCCTGTGATGGCAGACTGATTTTTTTAAGCAGTCATTGCTCCAGTGGCACATGATCCTTCTAAAACTTTTTTCAAAAACCGGTAATGTATATATTTATCACAATAAACCAAACATTTGTCATATTAAGTATGTAGGTCAGGTTATTACAACCTTTCCTTGACTTAAGTCTCTTCACAGCATATTTTTGCTAGCTGAGTCTGTGGCGTTATTAAATGGATCCATCATATCATTCACAGTCCATGTCGAAAAGCTACATGCTGAATATTTAGGTGACGCAGTGCTGCTTTCCTCCGAGTAATAGTCAGAGCTATGAGCATCTGGCATCGTGCCGCTGCTAAAGGTTTGGCTGCTAATAATTTATCATACCACTCACTCGCACACCAATCTCCTGACTGTGTGCTGGAGAATCAGATTCTTACCTTGCAGAACTCTCTTCTATATTGGATGTTGGGTAAATATGTGTGTGCCAAGAAAGTAAACATACAAGTAAATACAAATATCTAAAACAAACAGAATGCCCAAAAACATTAGCATCCGTTCTGTATTATATAATCCATTATGCAGTACAAAGGCAATTTCTCAAGAAGCAAAAAGATGCTGTCAGACTCTTTTGAGATTTCTGGACCCAAATAGTTGAAGAAAGAAGTATTTTTGACGTGTTTTGTGTTTCACTGAAGGTAGCTTTAGTGCTTACTCATTCTATTCATGTACTAAGTATATTGTGCACTGTATAAATGTAGTAGGTCATGATTTATGTTCTATTATTAACAATATCTCACAATGAAATGTGCTCAATTTGACCCTTCACTTTCAGTTATGGTTTTTAACATTTCCTTGGCACATTAGTTGATTGGACAGTTAAAAAGTTAAGACATTTTTACATTAAATTTGATTTATGCAATTTTAACTCGACACAACGCCCTGAAAAAATCAACATTTAGAACATATATTGTTGCATATTGCATGCTTTGTTCATTGAGGATGCATAAAAAAGATTTTAAAAAAAACATGCAAACATTTATAATCTTAGAAATGTCCACAATTTCCACAACAGTAGAATGCAGCACAACTGTTTTCAATACTGATAATAATAATAAATGTTCCTTGAGCAGGAAATCAGCGTATTAGAATGATTTCTAAAGGATCATGTGACATTGAAGACTGGAGTAGTGATGCTGAAAATTCAGCTTAGAATCACAGAAATAAATTACACTTAAAATAAATTCAAATAGAAAACAGTTATTTCATTTTAATGTATTATTTAATATATATTACAATATTGCTGTTTAACTTTTACTTTTTGATCAAATAAATGCAGCCTTAGTGAGCATAAGAGATTTCTTTTAAAAACCAAAAACTTTGGAACAGTAGTGTACATACTGTATAAATTTATGCTTACATACTGTAATGCATAAAATTAAACAGTATATAATATTGACTATATTTTAGTTCTAATATGCAATAAGAACATACTGTATAAATTTATGCTTACATACTGTATTGCATAAAATTACACAGTATATAATATTTACTATATTTTAGTTCTAATATGCAATAATCAGTACACTAGTACTAATTTCTAAAAATAGCTTGACTATTATACAACCTCTCATAGCAAAAAAGTGCCTTTATTTACATGTCTTGTGTATGACAGGCCACAAAGACTCTGTCATTTATGAGAGAAAAATAATGAGAACACAAACGAGTTGATAGGACGGTTCTGAGCCAGACTGTTGTGCAGCTGGCAGAGGGGCTGAACACTGTGATGAACTTAGTGTCAAGTTTATTACACTAGGCTGTGATTAATTTCACCAGGCTGTCACCAAACTCCACTATGGCTGTCAGCAAGTTTCTCATCTTTTCCACTTCGTCTCCTTATAGAGTTGGGTTTGGGGTGTGAGATGTATTGTGCTTTGATTATAGAGCTTGAACATGATTTTTAATGTATTTAATTAAAAAAGATGATTTTTAGTGGCCCAAAAATGGCTGGAAAGTTTTAATCATTTTTTTGTAGAGGGATAAAATTCTGTCAGCATTTATTTATCGTAAGTAAATGATTTAAAGGAGTAGTTCACCCAAAATGAACATTTGCTGAAAATGTACTCACCCTCAGCCCATCTAAGATGTAGATATTTGTTTCTTCATCGGAACAGATTTGGGGAAATGTAGCATTACATCACTTGCTCACCAGTGGATCCTCTGCAGTGAGTGGGTGCCGTCAGGATGAGAGTCCAAACAGCTGATAAAAACATCACAAGAATCCACAAGTAATCCACACCACTCCAGTCCACCAATTAACATCTTATAAAGTGAAAAGAAACAAACCTATTACTCTGACGGCACCCATTCACTGCAGTGGATCCATGAGCATGTGATGTATAGCTAAGTTTCTACTCATCTACTCATCTTAGATGGCCAAATTCTCAGCAAATGTCATTTTTGGGAGAACTGCTCAAAATTTACTTACCCTTATGTTCCAAACTTGTATTTGTTCTGTGAAACACAAAAGAAGATATATTAAAGAATGTTGGTAACCAAACAGTTTTGGTTCTCACTGCGTTCCATTATATTTTTTTGAAAATACAATGGAAGTCAATGGAAACCAAAACCAATTTCCTCAAAATATCTTCTTTTGTTTTCCACAATATTTGTGTTTTCATTTTTGGGTGAACTATCCCTTTAAATTTGAATCTGTTTCTCATACAAATGTATCATGTAGCCTAGCTTTGGAAGACAAGTCATGTCTTCATTTTTGTTACTTGGAAAAGAAGTTTTGACACTCAGTTTTGACAAAACATCAACACCTTTTTTTGTATTCCTTAGCAGAAAGATTATAATACTTTTAGATACATATGAATGAGAGAATGATCGCAGAATATTTTTAGACAAGCAATTCCTTAGACATATCCCATTTTTACTAGTGTGATATGGTGTCTGTGGTTATATGTCAGGTCTTTTTGTGCATACAAACTGTATTTTTATGCTGTAGCGTAAAATGTGGTATTCAAGTAGGTTTGTGACAGCTGCCTGTAGGCAGGGCTCTTGAAGAGCAATGCTGCATTGCATTAACCACCTAGAGAGACAGCCGTGACATCATCTTTGACACAAATGGGTATCTGTGGCCGCCATTAGCCAAAAAAATCTCTCAAACTGCCATTACCATGGACACATCAGGTCTCGGTTCCAAAAATGTGCTTTAGGAACTGTTTCTGCAGCTCAGAGAATAAATTACCATCTTAAAATCACATGGTTTAGTTTGTAGTGGACTGAAATAGTTGTATAATTCAACTGCGCTTGGTGTAAAAACAGTTTTCACTCAGAAATTGCTAGTAAATTTCTCAATTAATTATAAGAAACAGCAAGTAACACACTGAATTCAAGATGAAATTTTAACGTAGAAAGACTGAAATAGTATTTTCTTGTAAAACATGCCAGTAATCTTTAAAAATAAATCATTTTTACAGTGTCCCTTTGATTTCGCTTATCCTGTAAGTTTTTTTTTCATTGCATGTGGTTCGTCTGCGTGTGTAAGGGTGTGTTTGTACTGTAGGGTTTTTCCTCACTCCTCCTAGAAAACCTGTTTTGGTGTACCTCGCCCCCTTCTGCTTTGACCATCTGCTGTACAACCAACTCCCTGTCCGCTCAAATAATCCATAGGTGAATCAAATATCCATACGGACCTTTGAATTCTTGATTTCAGACTACTATTCAGAGGTAAACATACAGCTTTGACTGTTGAGTTGAAGTCCAATGTGGAGGTTTAAAAAAGGTTGCATTGAAAACAGTCCCCAAAGTCCCCAAGCACTCGCCTTTTATTCACCCAGAAGGCTTTTAAATAGGTTTTTATTGAGGATTAAAAGAGTGAAGGTCAGTTTTGGCTGTAGAACATGGCACACTTTCAACTTTTCAATTGGAGTGCAACAGGAGGAATTCATTTTTCAATCATTACATTTCCTGGTCCTGTGTGAGTCATGTTAGTCTTTATTTTAATGTCTTTTTTAACAATGGCATTTCAACCTTTACCAGCGCATGTCAATATGGTTAAAGAACAGACTTTTTCAGTGCAGCCTTGTGGGTTGAAGCATTCAGTTGTAAACCTCAGCAGCTTTCAGAACACAATGGCCTCTGGTAGCACTTCTTGTACCTGGTCCAGTCGTAAAAATATAGTGCTTTTAACCAACGGCTCTACTGCTGCATTAACCGCACTGTCACACTGAGGGGAATATATTCAATGTGTGTGTGTGTGTGTGTACGTGTATTAATATATGATTTTTTATTTTTCATTCTTTATTCCTTCATTTAATAATTAGTATATATATATATATATATACTAATGCATCACAGGAATAAATTATATATTAATTTGTGTGTGTGTGTGCGTGTGTGTGTGTGTGTACATTATATATATATATATATATATATATATATATATATATACACACACACACACACACACACACACACACACATACATACACTACTGTTCAAAAACATTTTTTAAAGAAGTCTCTTATGTTCATCAAAGTTGCATTTATTTGATAAAAAATACAGAAAAAAACAGTAATATTATGAAATATTATTGACATTTAAAATAATGGTTTACTATTTTAATATACTTCAAAACATAATTTATTCCTGTGATGCAAAGCTGAATTTTCAGCATCATTACACCATTACTTCAGGATTCTTTGATGAATAAAAAGTAAAAAAAAGAACAGCATCTATTTAAAAAAATCTTTTGTAATAATATACACCACCGTTCAAATGTTTGGTGTCTGTAATTTTTTTCTTTCTTTCTTTTTTTTTTAAGAATTTTTTTTTTTTTTCAGCAAGGATGTGTTGAAATAATAGAAAGTGATGGTAGAGACTATAGATTAGAAAATATTCTATTTGGAATAAACGCTGTTCTGTTTAACTTTTTATTTATCAAATAATCCTGAAAAAAGTATCACAGGTTAAAAAATATTAAGCAGCACAATTGTTTCCAACACTGATAATAAATCAGCATGTTATAAAATAATTTAGAATGATTTCTGAAGGATCATGTGACACTGAATACTGGAGTAATGGATGATGAAAATTCAGTTTGCATCACGTGAATAAATAATATTTTACAGTATATTAAAATAGAAAACCATTATTTTTAAATTGTAATAATATTTCACAATATTACAGTTTTTATGCATTTTTGATCAAATAAATGATGAGCAGAAGAAACGTCTTTAAAAACATTAAAAATCTTACTGATCCCAAACTTTTGAACGGCAGTATATATATATATAGCTTTAGTGACATGTAGAATTACATATTTTTTGCTGATAGTTTTAATCATTTACATTGAATAATCATTCAAATAATCATTCAGACACACTTATACGCCACACAAAAATTATTTTGACACATTCCTGTCATGCTATCACATAAAACCCAGGTGGCCAGAACTTTATGCCTGTCTGGTTTTAATTTCCCATAATCTTCAAAGTAAAAGAAAGGAAACAACTGAGACAGGCACCACCCACTGTGATTCATTAATGCTTTGTTGTGGCTAATTTATTATAAAAATTAATTTATTGCCTCCCTTTGGCCTCCAGGTATACTTGTTGATTGAAGAGACTATTTTATTCGTGAAATTGAATTGTGAATCATTTATTTTTTTTAACTCCTTAACTCCTTAAATACAATTTATATCAGCCTTCACTTATTAGAGAACATTAATGTGTTATATCACAATGAGCCATTGGCTACTATGTTTTCTGCAGCAGTGCTTTGGGATTGAAGCCACACACACACACACTGAGTGCCTTGGCCCTCTCTAATCCTGTATTTTCCCGTGGAGAGCTGCGGCTCTTGCATAGTTAATGAGCACAGTTTTCCTGAGTGGTGTGGGAAAGCAGAGCGAAAGGGAGAAAGAGAAGAGAACAGGAGAAAGCGAGGGAGTGACTCCAGGTTTAACCCTTTCCTCATATTTCTAAATTGGAGAATCATAATCTGCTTCTCTACACCGATCAATCAGCGAAGGGTTTCCTGATGTCAGCATTGAACATTACAAGATTTCTCTCTCTCCCTGCTGTGATTTACACACATTTGTCTTTCTGACAATACATGCAAGACAGAACAAAATGTCCTGTGGCTCATTGCTTGTTATTTTTGTTTACTTTGACGTTATATACATGCATATACTGTATATATTTTTTGTAAGAAATTAAAATATGAAAACCATTTTAACTCGTGTGAATAGAATGTTCAGTATATACTGTACATTCAAAAAATACAGTGCCTTGCAGAAGTATTCAAACCCCTTCATTTTTATTTACGTTTTATGTTGCAGCCTTACGTTCAACCGCTTTAAATTACTTTTCCACAACAATCTACACTCCACACACCATAATGACAAAGCAAATAACAGGTTTTTAACATCTTTGCAAATTTATTATACATAAAAAACATAAATGATTCCATTGCATAAGTATTCAAACCCTTATCTGGGACAGTTGAAATTTAGCTCAGGAGCATTCATATTGCTTGTAGATGTTACTACACTTTGAGTGAGGTTAACCTGTGTCAAATTCAATTGAATGGGTATGATTTGGAACGGCACACACATCTTAATAAAAGGTCTAACAGCTGAAAATGCATATCAGAGCAAAAACCAAGCCCTGAGGTCAAAAGAACTGCCTGTAGAGCTCAGCGACAGGTTTGCGTCAAGCCACACATCTGGGGAAGAGTTCAGAAAAAATTCTGCTGCATTGAAGGTTCACAGAATCATGTAGCCTTCATTATCCATAATGGAAGACGTTTGAAACAACTAGAACTCTTCCTAGAGCTGGCCTCCTGGCCAAACTGAGCAACTGATGGAGAAGGGCCTTGTCTAGACTGGTGACCAAGAAGCTGATGGTCACTCTAGTTGAGCTCCATGATCATATATGCAGATGGGAGAAACCTACAGAAGGACAAACATCACTGCAACACTCCACCAATCTGGGCTTTATGTCAGTGTGGCCAGACTCAATCTTCTCCTCAGTGAAGACACACAAAAACCCACTTGGAATTTGCAAAAAAGCACCTAAAGGACCCTCAGACTGTGACAAACAGTATTTTCTGGCATGATGAACCTCAATTCTAAGCATCATGTTTGAAGGAAACCAGCTCTGCTCATCACCTGCAGAGTACCATCCAAAAAGTAAAGTGTGGTGGTAGCAGCCTCAAGCTGTGAGGCTGTTTTTCAGCGGCAGGGACTGAAGGACTCATCAGAGTAGAAGACAAGCTCAGTGCACCAAAATATTGAGATTATAGAGATCAAGAGTGGCTTATAGACAACTCTGTGAATGTCCTTGAGTGGCCCAGCCACAGCCTGGCCTTGAACCCAATCAAATATTTCTGGAGAAACCTGAAAATGTGCATCTGCCCCCATCCAACCTGACAGAGCTTGAGAGGTGAACAGGTGAGGTGAAGAATGGCAGATAATTGCCAAATGATGATGAGCAAAGCTTGTCGCATCAAACAAAAAAGACTTGAGGCTATAAAGGTGCTTCAGCTAAGTACTGAGTTAAGGGTTTGAATACTTATGCAACATACTTATTTCAGATTTTTTATTTTTTATAAATGTACAAAGTTGTGACAGTTCTGTTTTTGCTTTGCCATTATGGTGTATGGAGTGTAGATTGATGTGGGAAAAAAAAGTAATTTAATGCAGTTTAACATAAAGCTGCAACAACAAAATGTGAAAAAATGAAGGGGTTTGAATACTTCTGCAAGGCACTGTATATATTTATAATATATATTTGCAGACTGAATTGTGATTGGGCTTCTTTCTTGCATTTGTTTGCATACTGAATTAGGCTTGGCTTTTTCTTTCTTACATCTACACCGTAAAAAACAACCTGATCTCATGACGAAAACGTACCACCATGTATGATTCGTGACATATTCAATGTGAAATGCCCACTGGGTGGTGCTAAAAGAGTGTTCAGTTTCTACCCCAGAACAGATAAACATACATATGGCATGTTTTATGTGACATTTGTTTTGTACGTGTACGTGTATATGTACTTATTGGTACGTATTTCGCGTCTTGCAAAAAAAGTTCCCACAGGTACGTTTTCGTCATGAGAAAGATTTGGCACAGTTGTAATTAAAACAAAGTTTATTGGAGTACCCAAGAAAATACTATTTCAGTCTTCCTACTTTAAAATGTTACATTCAATTTAATTTGTTACTTGCCATTATTTTTTTAATGAAATGGGAAATTTACTAGCATTTTTGGCCAATGGTTATATGGTGATATGTGATGAATTTCACTCTGAATGTGGATTAAACATTTCAATGATTTTCATTTTCCTCACTAACTCATTGTTTTCCCACAAATTAATATTACTTTCTTTCTCTCTTTCTCTGGCAGTGCTGGATATGACGCCGTCCTGGACAGAAATGTGGCCATTAAGAAACTCAGCAGACCTTTTCAGAACCAGACTCACGCCAAGAGAGCATACAGGGAGCTGGTGCTTATGAAATGTGTCAATCACAAAAATGTGAGTGCCAGATCTCAATATCTCTCCCCCGTTGTCCCATTGGATGGCAAATCCTGCTAATAACTGTTTCCTTTGAGACAAAAAGTGTGACTTCTGTTTATATGGCTGCCATATTGAACGTTATTGAATATATCTTGCACGGCACACAAACCTCAGACCAAGAGAGAGAGAGAGAGGTAGCATTAGATGATGAATGACAAAGTAAGAGAGAAGGGGAGTAATATTGATAAAAGGCAGAGAGGAAACATTTTTTGGCAACTGAATAGTTCACAATGCTGCTGCCAGATCTCCTGTCCTCCTCCTCGCTCTTTCTGTCTGAGACTGGGGTTATAAAGGACAGCTGGGATGTGACAGAAATACAAATGTGTTTTTTCTATCATCCTCACCTCTTATTGACTGTTGACAGTCCTTTTATGGATCTTCCAGCCTCTTTTTGAGGTAAATAACATGGGCAAAGTTCACCCACGCATTCTGAATGAGTAGTTAAAGGAATAGTTCATGGATAAATGAAGGTTTGGTTATTATTTAGTCATCTTATGTCATTCAATACCTGTGTGCTGTTATTTATCCTGAGGAACAAAATAAATAAATAAATCATTTATATATATTTTTAATATTTTTAATTAGATTGTAACTTTATATCTTCTGTTTTTATTTTAATTTTAGTTAAAGTTTTAGTTTTGTGTTTGTCATTTTTTTAAAAGTATTTTTATCATAGTATTTTTTTTAATTTTATGTATTTGTTTTAGTTTGTTTAGTTTTAGTTATTGTCGTGCTTCAAAAAAAAAGGAAATACTTTGGAAGGAAGTTCATTTTCAATTTAATTTTATTTCAGTTAACATTTATTTTATTCCAAGCAGCTGAACGTTTATGATTTTAATTTTAGTTTAACTAAATAACACTAAAATAAAAAATAAATACTTGTTTATATATTTCATATTTTTATATATGTATTTTTGTTTTGTCACTTTCACTTTCATATCCATTTTAAGTAAAAAAAAAATGTTCAAGACTTTATTTGTAAAATTGTAAGAATTTTTTTTTTCAGAACTATTCCTTTTAATAATTAATCCAACGCAGCATTATAGTATAACTTCCTGACTTACTAAATTTCTTCTCTTCATTTCTCCTCCAGATCATCAGCTTATTAAATGTCTTCACACCACAGAAGTCTTTAGAGGAATTCCAAGATGTGTAAGTAACGTTTGGAGATTTTCCAGACGTGAAGTCATCTGATTATATCATATAAAACATCTGAAAGTAAACCATTTGCAGATAATGTTAAAACAACAATCATAGGTCTGGCTCTGAAATCTGATTGGATAAGCCAAATAGATTTTTTAAGAACACCTGTCACTGTATATATATATATATATCAAACTAACCTGATCTAAGAAATATATTATCAGAAAGAGAAGGGGACATTTATTTCTTGCATTTGAATAAACATTATTAATAATGTAAATGTTTTTGATGTATTAAATGCAATATATAAACATCTGCTGAAAAACAATTCATAGTCTGCTACAGTAAGGTGATTTATGATATTTCAGGTTAATTACAGCATGCCCTGCGGTGTTTGATCTTATGCAGGGTGCCGATACGAGCGCTGCGATGTTACAGAGTGAGGGTGATCTATCACCTGCAGTCGTTTATGCTCTCGCTCTCTGGTTGGTCCCTGACACTTGAATCTCGTGCCGCTCATGCCTTAATTTATTTTGCACGCTGTGTGGACTTAATCTAGAGCAGGATCAATATGTTGAGTAGGAAATGCCTGCTCAGTCGAAGCCGGACCATTTGAGTGTTCGGATGGATGGGACATGAGTTCATGCAGACTAAATTATTAGAAATCAGCAAAATAGCTTCAGAAATGTGGTCAGCCGAAATGTAAAACAAAATCTGAAACTAGTGTCTCACAGTTAGTTTGTCATGTTATAATTTTTAATCTTTGACAAATTTTGATCTTTAAATATATTTTGCTTATAAATAAATGTACCAGACAGAAATAGGGATTTTATTCATGAGAATAAAGTTTTTTAAGTACTTTTTAATAGTATTGAGTATAATAATAATAATAATAAATATATTTATATATTATATTGTTATATTATATAAATATCTCTGTTTTGATTTTCATAAAACAAACTAAATTGCAAATAAATTGCAATTTTTGCTTATAATATAAATATAAAACTTATACTATAATAAATAATAACAGTCATAAGTATCTGTAAAAATATGTATACACACACACACACACACACACATACATGTATGTGCATATATATATATATATATATATACAGATTTCCTGCATATACTTACAACTGTTATTATTTGTTATAATTATTATTTCATATATCTCTGTTTTAGACTTTCATAAAACAATATAAATTTGATTTTTCCTTATACTATAAATATAAAACAGATAAATACATTTAGTATTTTTTTATGGTTATTTCTAAACATTTTTAACATATATTTGGCTATATATATAGTGTACTTTCATTGATTGAGGGTTAACTTTCTGTTTTGGATTTTCATGAAACAAAATAAATTGCAAATATGGCATTTAATCCATAAATCTGCAGCTATGGTTTTTGAGCACTCAGCAGAATGCAATTGACTGTTAGTTTCCATTCACCAACTTGCTGACTGTCATCAACTGACAAGTATTTTCTCTGTATAAGAGGTTGTAAAGATCCACATCGATCCACAGCGGTCTCTTTTGTGCATTAAGAAAGAATGAATGAAGCCATGCCAAATGATATATATATCAGAATCAAAGAAACAGTCACTGTAGCTGTTGTCCAGCCTGTGAAATTCACTTTTTCTTCCTTCCTTTTTCTCTCTTCTCCAGCTACCTGGTCATGGAGCTGATGGACGCAAACCTTTGCCAGGTGATTCAGATGGAACTGGACCACGAGAGGATGTCCTACCTGCTGTACCAGATGTTATGTGGAATCAAACACCTGCACTCAGCCGGCATCATCCACAGGGTGAGAGACGTGCATACACACAGCAGGATCAACAAATGATGACAGGATTTGAATTTAGGTTGAAAGGGGTATTTTATTTATTTAAATAATCAAAACTCGTCTCACCATGACCCATATTTTCCTTTAAGGATCTGAAACCTAGCAATATTGTGGTGAAATCCGACTGTACGCTGAAGATCTTGGACTTTGGGTTGGCGAGGACCGCTGGCACTAGCTTTATGATGACGCCCTACGTGGTGACGCGGTACTACAGGGCCCCAGAGGTCATTCTGGGCATGGGCTACAAGGAGAACGGTAAACCAATCACAGGGCTCCATGCAGATTGACCAACACTTTTAAATAACACTATAATCTTGGGTTTTATAGACCCTGTGAAATCAAAATTGGAGTTGAAGTGTCCAAATATTTTAGTATTTAGTATGTGAAGCAGTATATTTTACAGTGTTTCCCACAGACTTGGACTCTATTTGTGGCGGCATATATGCAAATTCATTCTCTGCCAGCAGGAGGCGCTTTTAGAGCGCGGAGAAATAGCGGTTTCCCTGGTAACGCTGTACACAAATTAGCACTCTGCTCACAAACGCTGCTTTATCAGACATTATATGCAAGATGAAATGAAAATGACATGCAAAATTTTCTGAAGACAGTCGTTTTCCTTCAGAAATGCAGTGATATAAAGGCACCCGCACCATGTTTAGATTTTGAAACGTGCAGTGCTTGTTTATTCAACGAAGTCAAAGCTTTTTGAAAAAAATCTATTTGTGGCGGTCAGTTCTGATATTGTGGCAGGCCGCCACAAATAAATCAATGTATGGGAAACACTGTTTTATGCAACTGGTAGTATGCTATTGGTGCGTTCAATTCCTCCTGGGAATTTGTATTTACTGTACGAGTTGGGAAGTTGTAATTATGACGTAAGGTGCATTCAGGTCACTTTGGTCAGATCAAGATGTCAATGTACTGAACCATTTCGACAAAAAAATTAGCAAGATTTCTACAATAAAATCTACAATATGTAATTGCACAATACTGTGGAATTTTATACACAGTAGTTTTAAATGTAAATTGAAAAAAAATTGTGTTGGCATTTATGTGCATTCAACTGTTTCCGGCATGTCTTGAATGCATCGTATATTGTGGTCACATGACCTTCCAACATTACATATTTAATTCAATGAATTTTCATTTTGCAAGTAAATATGGTTATTTTGCATTTTTAATCCAATTTTTGGTCAATTTTTGACAGAATTATTCAGATGAGTCAAGAAAGAGATGTAGTTGATTAGTATCTGCATACTAATCATAGCACACATGCTATATGCTTCAGAAATGACCAAAACTTTCAAATTGAACTATATTCTTCTAACTATATAAGCCTATATTCAAAATGTTGGGTTTTATAGACCCAGTGACATCAAAATTGGAGTTTTGTGGCTTTTAGTTGATGTCTACAAACTATTTTAGTATTTTAGTAGGTATGTGCAGCAGTATGTTTTATGCAACAAATAAGATTTCAGCTGGTAGCATGTTATTGTCAGTTCTCTGTCGTGTGTCATGTGTTCCCGCCTCTTGTTTCCTTATTTGGTTTGTTTCCTGTCCTTGTTTCATGTGATTATTAGTTAAGTCTGTCCAGCTGTGTTTGTCTGATTAACCTGTGTATTTTAGTTCCTGCCCGTTCAGTTTCGTGTTGTCTGGTCTACTCGTTACTCCCTGGTGTTTCTGTCCATGTCAGCCTTGTCTTGTCTTGTTTGGATTTGATTTAAAGACTATTATTTGAGTTTACATCCTCGTCTTCGTGTTCATCCCTGCTGTGTGCACCGTGACAGTTATATTGTGGTCACATGACCTTGCTACATTGCATTTTTAATTCAGTAGATTTTTTATTTTGCAAGTAAATGTGATTATTTTGCATTTTTAATCCAGTTTTGGGTAAAAATGTCTATTTTTGACAAAATTATTCAAATTAGTCAAGAAAGAGATGTAGTTAGTTAATATCTGCATACTAATCATAAGACTATATTTGAACATTTGGGTTTTGTAGACCCAGTGACATCAAAATTGGAGTTCTTTTAGTCTGTCTACAAACTATTTTAGTATTTCGTTAGGTTTGTGCTGTATGTTTCATGCAGCAAGTAAGATCTGAACATTGCATAGTTCAGCAAGTTTTTGTTTTTAAACTTGCTAATTTTGCCTAATTTGATATTAAATTGGGTTATTTTGCCTTTTTTTAATTCAATTTTATTTAAAAATGTTTTACATTTTGACAGAACAATAAAATAAGAGTCAAGAAAGATATAGCTGGTCAATATTTACATGCTACTCATAGTGCACATGCTATTTACTTCAGAAATTAGTAAGAGTAGTATGCTATTCTGAACTTCATTTAGCTGTGGTTTTGAAGCTGTATACATAACATAATTTTTTGCTATTTATAAAAAGAAGCTGTGTTAGTTTCCTGTTTTAGTATATACATAAATACAGGAAGAAAAATTGCTTTAAATGATGACATTTATTTATAGTTGATGCTGCAAATGTATTAAAATGAGCAGCCTATTTGGATAAAACTTAATGTTACTAGGTTTTCAGGTCTGAGGTTGGGAAAATGAGTTCAGTACTTAGATTTCCCGCTAACCTGCTGTTAATTTTCTGAAACACAAACAGATTTAACTGCTTGAAAACTCAAATAACGCATTAATACCCTAAGGACCAAAATATTAATGTTCATTTAGAGTATGGGAGAAGCAGAGAGAGGTCAGGCTATGGATTTCCTGCCACAAGCGGTCCTCCCTGAGGTCTGTCCCCAGCTCTAACTTTGATCTGAGCAGTTGTGGAATAATCGTTTGTCTAATTACACGTGTGGCAGATACCGCAGATATAATTAGCCATAGCCAGAGTGATACAGCTCACATAGTTCTTTCTCCCTCCATCACTCATGACTGATTGTGCTAACACTAACCTCTCTTTTTTTTTTCCTTCGCTCTCTTTTTCTCGCTTCTGTGCCTGCAGTGGATATTTGGTCAGTTGGTTGCATCATGGGAGAAATGGTGCGCCACAAAATCCTATTCCCCGGCAGGGATTGTATCCTTCATGAATGGATCTAAACTGGCTTGATTTTACTATGACCATCAATTATTAGTTAAAACATCAGTTTTATCAAGCCGAATAAGTCTGTGTGTGTGTGTGTGTGTGTGTGTGTGTGTGTGTGTGTATATATATATATATATATATATATATATATCGACCTGACTGGACCACTGTTCATCTGTCCAGGCATAACTAATTGACTAACTGACTGTCTGTAGTTCTCCTAACCTGCAGGTTTTGCTCAGGTTTTCTTATTTTAGGTGTAGCTTCAAGATCCAAATGCTGTTTGAATCTCTTTTTCTCACTTTATAACACTCATACCTTCCCTCATTCCCTCTATGAATATTGAAGATTTTGTTCATTAGGATGCTGTGGGTTCATTGTGTGATGTGTTTTTGAGTCAAATGTGGCGGCCTTGCACCTCTCCTCAGTGCACTGTAGTCATCCGTCACTTAATGGCAAGCAGTTCTTGCTTAATTGGCATTTAGAGACAGTGGAACTAGTGAAATAATGATACAGTCTCCCTCTCCGGTCACTCATTAAGTTGAACTTTATTCATTTATTTAGTGATTTTGCTTTCGGCTGCTGTTTTCAGCTGAATCCTAGAGAGTTATATTGTAGTTATAGTTAGGTTAGTAGAAGAGCGGTGCTTGTTTTCTGCTCTCTAAACTGCAATTAAGGTATCGATCCTGTAGACCAAGTTCGGCTTGTTTGGTTCGTTTTAAAAACTCATTAACACACGCCTGAATGAACTTCTTTGCTGTGCTGTTTCATCGATACCTCTTATAAAGTCAACATCTACAGGGTCTACTTTACCAAAGCCTGAAACACTAAACCTATTTTAATATAAGTATTTAACATTGCACCTGATATGCACTTACGTTTTTGGCTTTGGCAAAAATGTGCCCTTGGTTTTTTTCTCTATCACATTCTACTAACCTCTTTTAGATTGTTAACATAGACGG
Organism: Tor tambroides; assembly: GCA_021397915.2. Lineage (NCBI taxonomy): Eukaryota > Metazoa > Chordata > Actinopteri > Cypriniformes > Cyprinidae > Tor > Tor tambroides. The sequence goes on along the minus strand of JAFVLL020018450.1, from coordinate 4,402 downwards.
CTCTAATCTCCTTGTTTAATAATAAATTAGAATACTTAATACTTGAATATAGGATTGCATTATCGCTTTCTGCCAGAGTGAGTTCACAAGTGAGATTTTGAATGAAATGTAGTCATTGATGGATAATCTTTTAAATATGTCACTTTGACTGGTCACAGTCAGGACTCTTTATAAATCTGTTCAGCTGCCTGCCTAGATAGCATTTTAAAGCATCATAAGTGAGAGGCTGTTCCAAAATGATAGTAAAACATCTTATAAAATACCTTCTTTTGGAAAATTTCAGTGGCAGGTTTGTATGTATGCAAAGGACATCTAGACTGCACTGCAGCCAGCTTTATGAAAACATGAATCCAAGCAGTTAGCTTAGCAACATGCTAACATGCTTGTTCTAAATCAGGTTATTATACTGAAATATAGAGGGCATGTGTGGTTTTATGTGGTATATTGAGTGTCTGATTGTATGTTGCATGCGTGTTGTGTGTGCTGTAGTGGACATGTGGTCTGTAGGCTGTATCTTTGGGGAAGTTATAAGAGGAACAGTGCTGTTTCCAGGGACAGATCGTATCCTTCCCGTCTGTCTGTTCTCCATCCCCACTACTGTCTCCATTCATATTCTACTTGCCAAATATGACAATATAAATACATATATGTACACACACCTTTTGTACATATTTTGTAAATAATAAGTAGTCTCTGTGTGTGTGTGTGTGTGTGTGTGTGTGCATATACATATAATCATATGCATACACACAAACATATATTAGTTTTATATTTATGTACACTGTAGTTCAAAAGTTTGGGTCAAGTATGATTTTGAATGTGTTTGTATCTTATGTATTGTATCTTATGCTGAATTATTTGATTAAAAATACAGTATAAGTGATATTATGAAATATTAGAAATATTATGTAATTATATATATATATATATATATATATATATATATATACTGTATATAATGGTAGTGTATATGTATTCATTTAAAAAAAGAATGAATAAAAAAGCTTACTGACCCCAGACTTTATAATTAGTATAGTATAGTATATATCTATAGATAGATAGATGGATAGATGGGTAGATAGATACACACATACACACACAATAGCAGCTATTATAAAATTCTTGAAAAATCCTAGAACACAAGAATCTGATAGAAACAAACTTGTTTTTTATTACACTCACCATTTAACCTGATTTTTTCAAGGTATTTGCAGAATGAAATCCGCCAGGCAGCTGTTATTGTTTGTTTGGCTTTCTAAGAGGTGTGATGGTGAGATAAGAAGGAGAGAGATACGGGCCGGGCTTTGTGTTTCGGGTGGGCCATTCCTGCAGGATGATGTAATGTGGTCCTGGCTGCCCCGGCCCTTTGAACCAGAACCCCCCTTTGTGGGAATCATGGGAAGCCTGGGGAGCAAAAGCAATCATGTGACTCCCCAGGGCCAACTGAGCTACCATGACAACATCCATTTCCCCCCTCTGTTGCTAGGCACCCATAGAGACGTCTTCAAGATCCATTCACTCCAGCCGGCTCAGACCTATATGCCGTAAACCATTCCCTTAAACGCCAATAATCAAGAGCGCTGAATGCCAGCAGTCTCTCTCTCTCTCTAGCTGCCCTCATTTCCCACTGCTACACTTCTGTGATAATGACATCAATGAGGAGAGAAATATCTCTTCATGACAACAGTGCAGTTCAGATTTATGTTTGATCTGGTGGATAACAGACTTATTCAAATTTATATACACTACGCCTAAGAGTTTTTAATGTTTTAATTAAGGCTGCATTTATTTATTGAAAATACAGTAAAAAAAACAGTAATATTGTGAAATATTATTACAATTTGAAATAGCATCATTTTGAGCATCATTTTCATCATTACTCCAGTCTTCAGTGTCACATGATCCTTCAGAATTATTATAATATGCTGATTTGCTGCTCAAGAAACATTTTGTATTATAATCAATATTGTGCTGTTTAATAATATTATTGTGGAAATTGTAAAACACTACCATACCAGTTTGGGGTATGTGAATTTTTAATTTTTAAAGATTAATAATTTTATACCGTACGGACCTATGCAAATGATCAAAAGTGACAATAAGTGATAACAAGAAGCATTATTAATAATTGCACCAATAATAGATTAGCACCAAATCAGCATATTCAAATGATTTCTGAAGGATCATGTGACACAGAAGACTGGAGTAATGATGCTGAAAATTCAGCTTTGCATCACAGGAATAAATTGCATTTTAAAATATGTTCAAATAGAACAATGTTCTTTTAAATTGCAATAATATTTTACAATATTACTATTTTTACTGTATTTTTGATAGAATAAACACCGCCTTGGTGAGCACAATAGACTTTTTTGGAATAAAAATGTGACTATATAGTTTATTTTATTTTATTTTTTTATATTTTTCAACAAATGCAAAAATTGGAATAGAATAATTTTTAATACTTTTAATAATTATAATAATTATTATTAGCCATTACTGTTATATTAACTGGAAATATTGCTGTTTTCACTGTATTTTTGATCAAATAAATGCAGTCTTGGTGAACATAAGTTACTTTTTTCAAAAATGAAAAAAAAAAAATCTTACACCACAGAGTCTAATCTTAATTCAAGTTATAAATCTTAATTATTCCAAGCATTTGACCAGTTGTGTAAATCAAAAAATAAATGAATATAATAATTTAATATTTATTGGTCATAATATTAAGTCAGGCCATGGATTGTGGGCCATTATGTGATAACAGACTCAGCAAATGCTCCCTCCTCAAGCATATGATTATAAATATATTAAAGCATGGTCAGTCATCTGTATGTCCATATCTGATCTTGTTTACAATGTCTAGAGTCTGGTAATTGTTTTTTTGAATGAGCATGTCTGCAGTCTCTGGAAACACTTGCAGCAGTCAGTGACGCTTGACAAAAACCTTCACTCACCAAGGACGAGGAAGCAATGTTTGTTTTGCTAGATTGTTTGTTTGCAACAATAGCCAATTAAGAATGCATGTGAATTATTAAAAATAATAGCATGGACTTGAATAACAGTCAAGACTTGAGCCAGCAGCTCTTATACTTGTGTGAGTTTATGATATACAGTAGCTCTGATATTATGTTTTACAACACAATTCGAGACAACCTAGACCAATCTAGACCAGTGTCAGAAATGAACAGAGACTTATGGCAAAATATACAACTAAATGACACCAAGTTTCAAAATGTTTTTGTTGATTTAATTTTATGGATAAAAGGTAGTACATTTTCAATCTACTGTAATTATTGAGAGTTTGTGTTAATGAATGGATTATATTAAAGTATTTGACATGAAATGATTTTATATAAAATATGCTATCATAAAAGATAACGCTATCATAAAACACAGTGCCCCTGAAAATCAGTTCCAATGGGAAAAAAGTGATTCTTTAGTTTCATGAAACTATTAAGATAAGTCTTGCTTCCATCTTATTGTTTTTTTTTTGTTTTTTTTTGTGCTTTATGATATTTTTGCCTTGAACTCTTGCAAGATTTCAGTGATAGTCTTATCCTAGAATGCAAACACATAATGGAAATGAGCCTTGTAAAACTGGGTAGTATTGGATCTTATGGAGTCTAATGGGAAGTAAAATTGGGATTCTCTTGATTGTAATGACTCAGCTGATGGTTTAGCTCAAGTATCATCAATATCATTATCTTATGTACTGATTTGGTTTCTTTCTGTTTACTTAGACAACAAATTCAGGCTTTTTCCCACTCTGGGCTTAAGTAGGACCCCTCCGAGTGTTTTAACCTTTACTGATTTAGCTTTAATTATCCTGGAGTGGAAGTGTAATCAAACTTTATTTCATTACCGATGGCATTTTTTGGCTCACAGCACTTGCTTTTATGTTTATCTTGTGTAATCGTGTTAGAATAACAACATTATGTCGTTATCTTCATTTTATACCCAATTTGAAAGTGAAATTTCATACTTTGTATAATGCATAAACAGCCTGAGGGCAGTACGTAGGTGTTTTTTTCCGTGACTCCACCCACATTCAGACATCGACCAATGGAATAAGGTTATAGAGCAGCTCGGCACGCCTTCTCCTGAGTTCATGAAGAAACTGCAGCCGACGGTGCGTAACTATGTGGAGAACAGGCCAAAATATGCCGGCCTGACCTTCCCCAAACTCTTCCCTGATTGCCTCTTCCCTGCAGACTCGGAGCACAACAAACTCAAAGGTAAGTGAGAGTTTGTGTACGTTTAGTTGTGTGTTATTTGGCATACAAATGTTTGTCAAGTAGTGTCACATTATTATTTTTTGTGTGTATAGCTTGATTTTGAGGTTGACTGTCATGGGAAAAAAGCGTGGTCATATTTAATCCCTAAAATAAAATAAAATAAA
>JAFVLL020018446.1:0-20630 GCA_021397915.2 Tor tambroides | reverse complement strand
TATATATATATATATATATATATATATATATATATACAGGTGCATCTAAAAAAATTTTAATATCGTGAAAAAGTTCTTTTTTTTTTGTAACATTTCAAAAAGTTAAACTTTCATATATTCTAGATTCATTACATGTAAAGTGAAACATTTCAAAAGGTTTATTTTAGTGCTGTCGATCGATTAAAAAAAAAACTAATTAATCGCACGTTTTTCTGAAATTAATTGCAATTAATCCCACCTAATATTAAAGTTTTTAAATACACTTTTATATTGCAATAATTTCACATTCAATCTTCAAATTAATGTACAAACAACATATTTTAAATATTTGTTTAATGGCATCTTTTTTATGACTGAAGGCCAGTATCACTGATACCAAGTAATACTGATTTCCCTATAAAAAATTCCCCTAATTAACCATTGACTATAGCCATTAAACATTACATTATAATTAAGAGCTATCAATTTTAACATTTATTAGACTTTAAAAATAACTTCTAATTTAAGTGAACTTAAAACAATCTTCACATAAACACATTATAATAAATGTTATATTTAGCTAGGCTACCTGTGCCCCTCAGCAGAAATATACAGAAATTGAATAAAGTTATCAAACACTAAATTCTAAACTGAATACAGATAATACTTACAGCTATATAGAAGTTATTGATTTCTTCTTTTTTCTTTTGTTCTTTACGAACAGACATCACAGCAGCTGGTTATTAGGTTATTTTGGCTGCTATTTCTTTAAGAGCTGTCGCTGCTGAACGTGACGCGGATCTGACACGCATGGTATTTTCTCTCAACTCTCATCACCTTTTCTTACCCATTGTAGTCTCTGCTAATGAGCTGACAAGTTGAATCGGGTGTGTTAGATGAGGGAGACTGGAGTGCTGGGATGCTCCAGGACAGTTTTGAAAACCATTTCAGAGACATGTTCTTAATGTAACTTATATAGACTATAATATATTACATGCACGCACAGTTTTAAGGCATGTTGTTTTAATCGCCTTTTTGGTAACTTCATGCCTTAACTGACCACGACATTGCATGCACTTAGTTTATTTCACGCTTTGATATGAATTGATACAGGTTATAGCGCACACCAGTTTCCGCGCTTGTTTGACTCGCGCCTGCTGCTGAAGTGAAGCTGGAGCACGTGTCTGAAATGTCTCCGGATTGATGTGAGCGTAAAGATGTTCTGCGACTGAATAAATGCACTTCTTGTCAAGAAAAAACAGACAGAATCAGCAGTTATGAGTGGGGTGGCCAACCCTAGTCTCCGCCCCTGCGTTAATGGCGTTAAATAATTTTAACGCATCAATCTGAAAAAATTAATCGCCTGCGATAACGTGCTAATTTTGACACCACTAGTTTATTTATTTAGATTTTTATTTTTTTAGCCACAGGCTGATCGCTTCCATGCCACACCTCACTGATGCTGTAATTTGTGCTAAAGGAGCCTGGACCAAGTATTGAGTGCATAAATTAACATACTTTAAAGAGCTTGAACTTTTCTGTTTTGCAAATCCTTTTTTTGATTGATGTCAGGAAATATTCTATTTTGAGATTTTTTTTCTCATGGATTTTTGACTTTCATGAGCTGTAAGCTCTAATCATCAAAAAATAAATAAAAACTTTTGAAATGTTTTACACGTAATGAATCTAGAATATATGAAAGTTTCACTTTTTGAAATAACTTCCAAAAAAAACAAACATTTTTTTTTCACGATATTCAAACTTTTTGAGATGCACCTGTATGTATGTGTATATATATATATATATATATATACACACACACACACACATATACGTGTATAGCATGTTGTTACCTTGTTACCTAATAAGTATCAGTTGTATACAAAGTGACCAATATTTGGTTTTCAAGTGCTGAAAATGGGTAATATTCAACAATCTTGAGCCTCATTGAGACCCCCTTATCTTTGGGATTGAATGATGTAGGGCCTTGAAAATGAAGATTCCAAAAGAAAAGTTTATTAAGAACTAGAATCTAAAATCATATTGCGATATCTTTAATACTTCTTGAGTTACAGGCACGCAAACGTGGGAAAAATAATATTTATGGCACTCGGGCAGTTGTGTCCAGTGCAGTTGTTTTGACACAATAAAACAAGATATATATCTAGTTTCAACATTATTTGTTCTTCAGACATTCCTCCAAAATAAGTATATTTTTGCAAAATGACCCAAATTTGGTTTTTGACAACTGAAAATGTGTACAATTTAATGTTTTACCCCTGGAGCCATATTGAGATCCCAATATCTCTGGAACTGAACCATATAGGGCCTTAAAAATGAATATGCCAAAAGAGAACTTTAAGACCCAATATCTAAAATGACATTAAGATATATTTAATACTTTTTGAGTTACAGGCCTGCAAACTTTGAAGAAAAAAAACTTAAAGTGCTCTTTCCCCATTTTTGAATGGTCACCACTGGCACATAATGCAACAAAGATTGCTAAATTCAACAGATTTTACTAATAGACCTACCAATCTCTGTGTAAAAGTAACATTATGATGCTGCCATCTTTCTGAAGTCATATTTACCCCCCTGTAATTTGGCTCTGAATCTCAGGTGAAAATTGCCATTTGACCCCCCCCCCCCCACAATAAAAGAGGATTACTCAGGAAAAATTCATCCATGACATTTAATATTTTGACTTTCATCACTGAACATGTTTATCTTTCTTCAAAAAAAATATTAGCAAATAATATTAGAAAATATTAGCAAATATTAGCAAAATCAAAAATTTGAGCTGGGGAAGTTTCTGAAATTTGGTTGATTTGTCACGGAATGACCCATTTGTCATTTCATGAAACATGCTCCAAAAATAGCATATCATTATTTACAGCAGATTTTCACGATTAAAATGAGTCCAAAATAAAAACAATCCATTGCGTGTGCATTTTTCGCGTGTAAATAATATCCAAACCCATCTATTGAATAAATCAGTTTGAGAGCTTTACTGAAAACTTGGCAAGAAAAATGTAAACCTTAGAATGTTTCTGTTTATATCGTTTTTTTTATAACTTCTTTTAATATAATTAAGTACCATTTTAAAGCTTATAAATTCAACTTTTGAATGCATCCAACCATTTTGATAAACTCCCAACAAGTGCTGAGTAGTCCAGCTAAACCAAGTACCCCAGAGTGCAGTCTGGACGATCCACCGCCAATTCCATTGGTTTCTAACACGGCAAATCTTATTGGTGTAGTAGAGACCCTTGAAGCAAGAGCATGCGCATTCAGTTATTAACACTCGATCATTGTAGTCATATAGGCCTAGCAGCATAATTATCAAATATTAAATCACTTGAAGCTGTAAATTTGTGCAATAGGTACGTGAGCACTTTTAAGGAGTAAAAGAGACCTTCACTGTGATTAATTTATCTAAAATGGGTATTCAGTAAAGTATATAGTTCTATTTTACAGGGATTCCTGGTTCTTTTTAAAGGATCAAGCCACAAAACCAGTAATTTAATTTGTGCATATAGCCTACATATATAAAAAAAGTATAAATAAAAATATAGCAGAGAAAAGATACAAATATTTATTGCTTAAACTTAAGCAACTGTAATAATAATATTTGAAAAAAACATTCAAAACATATACAAAAATATATTGTTTCAGCAAGGTTTTTATTCCCATTATCCACTCATAAAACCCCAGTTCACGCTGATGGTCAGGGCTATTTGGTATTATTGTCTTATTTGTCACCGTGGTTGTTCTTTAAAATAAAACCAGACATGCAGGTTTGTCCGATGTCTTTTACAGTGAATTATCATCAAGTTCACGTTCAAGTTCACGTTTATAAAACTCGTTTAAAAACATGTGATGTACCAAAGTGCTGTACAGTTTATACACATAATTAAACAGTATCTAAAACAACAACAAATAAAAACTCATAAGATACAAATAAAAGCATGCAAGATAGACCATAAACAACAATATAACCCACTATTCTCATGCCACACCATAGACTAAAGAGAATAAATGAGTCTTCAATCTATATTTAAAAGCATCCAACGTGGGCGAGGATCTCACGGCAACTGGAAGTGCATTCCACTGTTTAGGAGCCGCAACTGAAAAAGCTCGGTCACCCTTAGTCTTTAAATGGGACCGGGGAACAGAAAGAAGCAATTGGTTACAAGAGCGGAGAGATCTTGGAATATGGTTTTAGGAGGTCAGCAATATACTGAGGTGCTAGTCCATGCAGAGCTTTATAAACCAACAGCAAAACCTTAAAATTGATTCAGTATTTAACTGGCAACCAATGCAAGGATGTGAGAACAGGAGTAATGTGATCTCTCTTCTTAGTGCTCGTCAAAAGTCTAGCTGCCGCATTCTGGACCAACTGCAAACGATGAATAGAAGAATGAGATAGACCCATATATAATGAATTGCAGTAGTCGAGTCGAGATGTAATAAGTGCATGGATCACTACTTCTAGGTCCTTTTTTGAGAGGAACTGTTTTAATTTGGCAATATAACGGGGATGAAAGATGCTTCCTTTGATGACAGAATTTATCTGCTTGTCAAATAATAACTCAGAATCGAAGACAACACCTAGGTTCTTAACTCTGTTGTGCAGTGTTAAAGACAGGGAATCTAGTTGGTTTCCAATATTAACGACACACAATGAAGATCCAAAAGCAATGGCCTCAGTTTTGTCTTCATTTAACTTTAGGAAGTTTACTGACAACCACCTTTTAACTTCCTCCAGGCAGGAGATAAGATTTATGATAGAGTTTCCACTGCTAGACTTGACAGGAAGATAAAATTGTGTATCGTCAGCATAACAGTGATAAGAGACATATTTCTGAAAGACAGAGCCAAGAGGAAGCATGTACAAAGAAAAAAGCAGAGGACTCAAAATGGAACCTTATGGGACACCACATGTGATCAGTGTTGATGATGAATTATGCTTACCCATATTAACTGAGAATGTACGACCTTTAAGATATGAGGAGAACCAACTTAATGCAACCCCCTGAATGCCGCACACTCTCTCTAGATGATTTAATAAAATGGAGTGATTTATTGTGTCAAATGCTGCACTGAGATCCAAAAGAACTAAGATGACCCCGTCTCCAGAATGCAAGCAACACAGGATATCATTAGTTACTTTTAGCAAAGCAGTCTCTGTACTATGAAAAGCCCTAAATCCTTATTGAAATTTATCAAGCATGTTACAGTCTGTCAGATAGGAAGAAAGCTGTAAATAAATGACCTTTTCCAGAATTTTTGATAGGAATGGCAATTTTGAAGTGGACCTGTAATTATTTGGGATATCAGAATCCAAATTAGATTTTTTCAGAAGAGGCTGCACCACAGCATGTTTGAAACTTGTAGGAACCACTCCGCTGATCAGAGAACTGTTAATAATGGCCAATATGATGGATGCAACCGAATTAAAAATATCTTTAAGACAACGTGCTGGAATGATATCCATAGGAGAATTTGTAGGTTTCAATTAAGAAACTATATCTTGCAGCTGAATGAGCGAGACGGAGTCAAAATGCCTAAAAGGACTAGAAGGCAACAGGGATTCAGAACAAACCACAACTGGTGGTGGTATTTGTGCTCTAATAAATTGAATTTTGTCCACAAAAAAATCAAGGAACTTTTCACAAATCTCAGGTGTTGCAGCAGAGTGGCCTACTGTGGTAGGGTTCAGGACAGAATCAATTGTTCTAAAAATGATCTTAGGCCTATGGGCATTCTTAGCAATTATTTCAGAGAAATAATTAGATTTAGCATTGTTAACAGCAATTTGAAAATGTTTTAAGGATTCACAGAACATTTCATATGAAACCCTATGTTTGTATTTCTTCCACTTACGCTCTGCTTTCCTGCATTGCTGCCTAATAGAGCGGGTATGATCATTTAGCCAGGGCTGGATATCTGTCTTTTTTCTAGATCTCAGTGATTTGAGCAGAGCTATCTGGTCCAGAATATCATCACAAGTTGTGTTAAATACTTCTGTCAGCTCTGATGAAACCATATCCTAAGTTTGTGCTTATCCACTTATCCTAATGTAAATATGAAGAATATACATATAAATATATATTATACAAAACAGCTAGGCTAAATCTCAAACAGTGGGTCATTTTTTTAATCGGCATATCGCCCAGCTCTAAAACGGCTCAATTTTAAAGCATATGTCTGTTTTGAAACAATGTGTATTGCGAAAAGCGCAATAAAATCTGACTTTGTTTAACTTGATATAGCATAGGTATAGGACTATATCGTGGCCACGAATTAAGAATTTGTTCCCCAGACTTAATACTGAGCAGCACATATTACGCAGCTCTGTTTTGCCCGAAGTACTTGGAGATGCCGTCACCAAGCATTTGTTTGTAACTTAATATTACTAATTCTTCTTAAGTGGAAAAAAAAGAAACATTTGCCAATTGATTCTTACTAAAATTGCTGTGGCTAGTGCTTTATATTTCTGTAGTACAGCCAAACAGCATAGATCATTCATAAAAACATATATAAAAGAATGCGCATACTCAAGCATCTATGCCAATAAGCTCTGCTGTATTATAAACCAATGACATTGGGGGTGGGTTGAGCGACATGTCACCCCGCCCCATCTTCCAGGCTGCACTCTGGAGCTACTCAGCTAAACTGGATGTCTACTGCCAGCGGGTTCCCCCTAGCAAAAAAAAAAATATATAAAAAAAATACTTTTCAAAAACGCTGCCTTGACCAAGACAAAATATGTCATTTGAAAGCTTAGAGTCTGACCTTCACAATGCATGTGACCACTTTAACTCATAAGTAGTGCTGATTTATTTGCTGATAAATAAATGCAAAAAAAATAAATAAATAAAAGTTTTCATAATTTATTAAATGTTTGTGTGTGTGTGTGTGTGTGTGTGTGTGTTGATATTCTGATAGTCATGTGTCATATGTCATTTGAAAAGTCTCACAAAGTAGAATAAAACAAGCATAATTGTATGGGGCTTTGACTAAACTTGAGTTAGGCATTACTTCAAATTCAAAACAACAATTTCAAAACTGTCAAGGGCTAAAAGAAAGGCTACCTTGGTTCCAAATGCTGTAACTTTAGATTTTTTCATGATCTCACCACAACATTCAATTTACATACAGCACACATGTTGGGGAACATCACTAATTTTTCTTTTTTTCTCCTACCTTATTTCGGTCCCACTTTATATTAAGTGTCCCTAATACCTGTGTACTTACATAGTAACTAGATGTGTATGTAGTATGCAACCACAGTGTGAGTACACATTGGTACATATTATCTACAGGTCTAATGTTTGTGTAACTACACATATGTAACAACCCACTGAATGGTATGTGTAAGTACAAATGTGTAACAGGACATTGGTAACAACACTTTTTGGTAATGAAAGTACAAATGTGTAACAGGACTATCAGCACTTTTTGGTAAAGAAAGTGTCACACTTTATATTATGTAGACAATTCCTATGGATTTACCATGTAATTACTTTAATGTTACACAGAAGCGGCCAAATTGTGGTTGGTGTCCAGCATGTTACACTTTATATTAAGTGGACAGTTCCTGAGGAGTTACCATGTAAGTACACTGATATTACAGTGGTGCATCAACTCGAGATCCAACTCCTCCCACTTTACATATCCCTAAACCTACCCGTTTCCACCCCCTGGATCAAATTGTTCCAATTACTCTTATACATACTGTTGTTACAAAATGTAGTTATATAATTCCTGTTCCACGAGTACTTAGTGAAGTGAAAAAAAGTGTTGTTACCAATGTCCTGTTACACATTTGTACTTATACCATTTCGAGGGTTGTTACATGTGTGTAGTTACAGAAATATTACAGCACAGATACTTATGCAATTAATGTACTTCACTGTGGTTACATACTACGTACACATCTAGTTACTATGTAAGTACACAGGTATTAGGGACACTTAATATAAAGTGGGACCCATTTATATCAAATGATACCTACCTTTTGAAACTCCTTGCTACAGTCTTGGAGTTATGAGTCATTATTTTTGTGTATGTCACTCAGAAAACAACAGTTTTCTGGCCTCTTTTGATCTAAAATTCTGTAAATTTTGGATACTTTATGCTATCCCCCCCCCCCCCAATCAAACAATACCAACTTTTTGACTCTCCTTGCTAGGAGTGGCTCAGTACCACTTTTTCAGAGCTGATCCCAATCCGATACCAAATAATCTCAATATCGGCCGATATCGATGCGATATCAGTGCAGTTTTGTGTTTAATTCAGTGTAGAATTTATATACCTCAATGTGTTGACCTGATCATCACTCTTTTGTGTGTTACTTGCTTTTCGTGAATATATTCTACAACAATACAAAGAGCAATGTGTAACATTTTAGCAGATTTAGTCCTACACTTACAATTAAAAGACATTTCTTTTAAATGTATAGCACAGTATTGAGGCAGCAATATATGACAGATAAGACAAACAAGAAAGGCTATTAATAATCTTTCATTGCGCAAAAGTATTATGACACAAAAAGCTTGTGTGCATCTCGTGTGCAGAATGATGCGCTTGAAGCAACACGGAGTCACAGCGCACAGGCACAGTGCTCCGCAAAGAAAAGATCAAAGCACAAAGGGAAGAGATATTGATACGTAATGTATTAGATATGTGCGTTAGATTGAGCTTTTTCTTTTAACAGTTTTAAATTTCAGTTACTTTGCTCGTGAAGAACAATTCATAGTGCTCTCTACTCCAGTGTTGTGATCTAACAGACCTGGTAGAAATTAACTCAATTTAGAAACAGCACGAAACTCCAGCAAAATAAAGTCCTTTTATGCAAAACCATTTATCTTTATTAACAGATCAAGTATAATATTAGGAACATTGAATCATCTTGGAGAGAGTTTCATTGTCTTGACTGCCGTAACCGAACGCGACACACAGTCTGAATGCTGAATGGAGGATGAAAGACAGTCGGAGCAGAGAGAAGAGTTTACGTGAACTTGACTTAAATAATCATCTGTACCTCACATTGAACTATGGAACAGCTTCAGAACCCCTTTAAAAACAGTGCACCAAAACTATTATAGTGCTTTCTAATGTTTTTGTGGCTTTTGTGGGGCTGTGTTCATGAGAGGTACTAGCCAGCATTGTTGTGAAAACAACAAACTTAACTCTTTTTCTTAGTGAATACTTGGGAAGAAAGAGAGGGTCAGTAAAGTCATTTTCCAGGCTGTAAATCCCGGATGCATCACGATGACAGATGTCTTCTAAAGACACTCCATTTGTTATTGCCCATGAGAAAGGCATGAATTTGGCAGAATGAGCCTTCACTCCGTGACTGTAAACAGGTGTCAGAGAAAATCACTCCTGGACAGAGCTACCCATAGCATCAACTACTGTTACATCATCAAAGTGACCAAACTTGAAAGGGAACTTGTTATTAAAGGGGTGGTTGATTGATTTAATTTTTTTAACTTTAGTTAGTGTGTAATGTTGCAGTTAGAGCATAAACAACATCTGCAAAGTTACGATGCTCAGAGTTCAATGTAAAGTGAGATATTTACTTTTAAAGAAATCACTGTTTAAGGACTACAAAAAAAAAGGCTGGTAGGAACTACAACGAGCTTCTTCTCAGGTTTGTGACATCACTAACCCCGATGTTCACATAAACCCTGCCCCCGGGAAAATGCAACTACCCGTAATGGTAAGGGGGCATGTCGTTTCCGGACAACGTGCACTAAGCAGTTAGCGAATCACAACACACTGAGCCAGCTAACCAATCTGAGCATTATTGCATATTTCTGAGGGAGGGGCTTCACAGAACCAGGAATGGAAACAGTGGTGTAGAATAAAGGTAAAATATGTGAAAAGTTTTTTTTTTTTTTTAACGTAGTATGAACATGTTATAGTGCACCCCATTGACACAATCAAGCCTTAGGAAAAAGCTGATCAACCACCCCTTTAAGTTGTTCACAGTCTACTCAGAATCAAAATGTCAAAATACTCATTTTATACTATTAGGTTTTTGCCTGTTCTGTTCATATTGCTCTCATCCCTGTTTCATCTATATTGTCATATCTAATAAAGGCATAAAAGGTCATAAATCTAACTTTAAAATGAATGAATAAATACATTTTTACAAAGCCTCTTTCCATACAATGCACAGTTCTAAGTGACCAATTATACTGTTATAGTGATTATGTAGGTATTTTTATTTTATTTCATGTATGTGTATTAGCCACTGATCTATAATAGAGAACTGGATTGCTCATGACGTCATGAAAGTGAAGCCGCCGCGCCGCCATATTGGTATTCCCCACTATTCCCATAAATTCCATTGAATTAATAGGAAATCGTACAAATTTAATGAGAAAACACCTTAACAAGTCAGTGTTTTTAAATTTGAAGTATCCCTGTACATTCTTACAGTGCAAACACCCTAGGCATGTAAACGGTTATTTTTTTTAATGTCGGAAATTTCCCCTGCTTATTAAAAAGTTACGTTCATTAGAGTAGCGAACATCAGATGAACATGATAAACATCAGACGGACAGCACCTCAACATATATATATAATGTAACAAAGTTCATAGGTCGGGAAGAAGGAGGCGGAACCGGCACACATTTAAAGAATTTAATAACAAAATAAACAAACACAAAAGTACTGCGGCAGCCCCTCACGGACGACTGCCGCACCCAAAACACAAAATAAAGTCCAGGCCTGGTCCTCTCTCCATGCACCTTGTCGTCACTCCTCCTTTTATCCTTCCGGAGCTCCTCCGTGGGACTCGAGACCTATGAGTGTCGCAGGTGTCGCTCATTATCATTAACTCCACCGGCCTCGTTCCGCTCCCACGGCTCTCGGCCCCGCCCCACTCACCACATATAACAAATGACAAAGTGCTCATTCTGAAATATGAAGAAAGATTTATGCTGTGTATACACACAGCCTACCTTCATTTGCCTTGTACAGTTATTCCTTGTTTATGTAATTTTGTTATAGTGTTTTTAATCGTACAGTAGGCTAACTGCAAATGTTTCAACAATGATTTCATTAACAGCATTCGTTTTGAAGCAGGTAATGATTTAAACGGTGGTTAAATAAATTATTAATAGCATACATAACATTTTACATGGAAATGGTAATTCTAGTAAACATTATGTGCGCGATGTTGGAGAGTCTGAAATAGATGTTGCTCAATCAGGACATTAAAAATATACACATCATAATTTATTCAGAGAAATAACTGACTACATACAGTAGGGACTTAAAGACATGAAGCATTATTTCAAGATGATGCATGGTAAGCTGCTTTTCATTTCAGTACAACAGAGTAATATAGTAACAGAGGCTAGCCTATTGTATTATTCATTGTATATTCAAATTAATTTCTGATACTAATACGTTCATGTTTAATAATTCCTGAATAATTATATAGCCTACATAAAGAAATAGGCTATATTTTGTGTTGGATCAGTTACCTGTCTCGGCAGTGTGCAGTAGACACACCCACCTAAATGATTTAAAAATATGCTTATCCTGCCCAAAAAAGACCATAAACATTGCAGATAACATCTGAAGTAAAAGTGAATTTACATAGACACGTAACATAAAAATTAATCCCGTGTGACTGATTCGCTTCAAATCGGGTGATTTTAGGTCATTGGTTTGCATGTGGCTCAATGGTGCTCTCTGCTGGTAAGGAATAGTAAGATGGCAGATCGAACACTTCCGGTGGCTTCACTGCCTGGCGGCAGTTTAGAACGCAATGAGCAATCCAGTCATTATATATAGATCAGTGGTATTAGCATATATCTGTTCAGTGTCATTTCTCACAAGCTTTCATTTGTTATGCTTCAGTGTATGTTATGATCGAGCACCATATTACCGCATGCCACTCACATTTGTGCTGTCGGCCTTCTGGCATGGAGTTTACCCAGGATACTACTTTACATTCATCACTGCTATACCCATCACCTTAGCAGCTCGCTCTGTAAGTCTCTATCTCTCTCTCTCTCTCTCACACACACACACACACATATACATACAAATAGATTCTCTCCATTTCTCCTCTAATGGCACTGCAAGTTACCTACATCACTTTTATGCCATTCACATTTATATTGTGCTGTTGGATTGGTTGCACTGCATTCTTTGTCACATTTCTGGCCATATATGCATATGCAAAAGGTTTGGGTCTGTTGAAATATTTTTGAGAATAGACTGTATGTGACTGCTTGACCAGATGTGATGTATTCTAATCAAAACTTTAAATTTGTCAGGTAAGAATTACAATTTGCTTTAAACCACTAAAACCTAAATCTTTTAAAGGTCCCATATTGTCAAAACTGAAATTTCCTGGCTTTTTTTCATGATAACAGAGATCTAGGGGCTGTGTAACTACCATATAAGTTTCAAAACAGTCAGTCCACCGTAAAGTGCACACAGCCTGCATAAAGTTGCTGTGTTTTTTCAAGAGCCGCTGTGACTTCCGTAAAAATGTGACGTCCGAGCACCGCCTTCCATCCTTTTGCCAAACCCCCAGACAACATCGTGTCCATGCCATTGCTGAGCAACAACAACACGGAAACTTGTCGAAAAGGTTCATTTTAACGGACAAAACCAGATCGGCCGACCTGTAACGTTACTGTACACTCTCATTCAAAGGATGGACGATCTAACAGGACTGTTACTATGAGGTGGATCACGTCTAACATGTATAGTAAAGACAAACTCACCGTGGCTATCTAGTCATGACGAAGATGTAAATACATTTAGATTTCAGCAGGCAACTATTTTTCTGCTACAATATTATTCCAACCACAATTAATCACAACAGTGTATACAATTCCAAATGATTATATATAAATCGTCAGTTTGCTGTTTTACACACATGCACACAGACATTATTTCATACACGACAGTCGTGAGATGCAAGAAATCTTCAGACGCGCCATTAACAACAAAAGACAATACTTTATTGAACTTTTTCTGATAAGAAGCGTGCGCTGTAAACGCGAACATTTTTGACGATCGTTTCTGTCCAGTCCGCTCGTTTTATCTCGTTTCACCACAGCTGTCGTCGGTTTTTGTCTGGCAGTGGCAGCAGGTAACACATGCGATCAAATTTCTAATTTGAGGCTGTATTAGGTCGATTCTGGCATCCAACATCACAACAAGATGATATTAGCTCCTTGTGTAGCCAAATCTGCATTGGTTTGAATGGGCCACCTCCAGGGCAATTTTCACTTTGTTTTGCTTACTGCAGGGGTGCCCAACCCTGTTCCTGGCGATCGACTGTCCTGCAAAGTTTAACTCCAACACTAATCAAACACACCTGAAGCAACCAATTAAGGTCTTCAGGATCGCGTGAAAATTAAAGTCAGCTGTGTTTGATTAGAGTTGGAGCTAAACTTTTCAGGACAGTCGATCGCCAGGAACGGGTTGGGCACCCCTGGCTTACAGCTTAGCGTGGTGACGTAATTGTGACGTCGGTCCTACATGACCCTAGTTACCTGTGGTTGGCCTAGCGGTGCGTCACTCAGAAAACAACAGGCCAATCAGAAGATAGGGTCATGAATATTAATTAGACAGGCCAAATCGACTTGTTTTTATCAGAGCTCATGAGAAAGTAGCTGTAAAAATATATTGAGATGGGTTTTGGTACTTATACCGCGAATATATATTCTTAAGGACATCAAAACCTAAAATAAAACTCCAGAAAGGTGTACAATATGGGACCTTTAACTGGCAGTTGTGAATAATTATGTCTGGAATAATTCATTTATAATCATTACATTATTATTTACATTAGTTAGCACTAGAAAACCTACTATTGACTGTGATTTGTTTTGTGTGGATATATTCATATTGTACACTGATCATTCATTCAGTTTAACCAGGTGAATAAGCAGAGGATAATTTATTGAAGTAAAATAATGACAAGTGTATTTGAAATAAAAAAGCATGTTGAATTGCACTAGTTGACAAAAAATACATTGCATTGCATTACATAAAAATGCTTACATTTTAATGCATTGCATTTTCAAGGCTTGCTTGTTTAGGGACTAAACATGGTATAGGGGCTTTAATTTAAATTTTAAATGTAATTTAAATTTATTTAATTTAAATATTAGGGTCTTTAACATGGTAGTATATGTAAGCTGTGAATATTTAAATTCAAAACATTTCATACATATTTTCATTATTAAAATTTAATAATCCATATTCGCCATCCAGGCTTCACTTTCAAAATATACCATGTTTAAAAATACACTCTATAATATTTGGCAGGAAATTTTCTGTCCATTTTATTTTGCTTTACAAATACGCTTCCACAAATTATCGGATTCATTTAGGGCAAAATATTCAACATTGCACAACCGGGAACTGCAGGAATAACAATAGAGTACCAATGCATAAAGTCCATCAATGTCTTTGTGGTTATTAATTTCCCCATGTAGGCTTCATGTAGCAATTTTCTCTACCAACAATAACCAGAGGTACTGTATAAAGAGTGCCTGAAAGTAAATGTAGAGATACCTACAGCTAAAATGACTCTGTTACAAGTCACCAATTCAAATACAAAAGTAACAAGTAACAGTTTAACACTCACATCTCAGTTAAATCCCCCAGTGGTGGAAATCAAGTTTTTAACATTGTTTATATATTTATCTGGTGTATATGCTTATAGACAAGCCATGTCCCATTGCTGAGTATGTTCTTCTCAAAACCGCGGTATACCAAAATCAGTCTCAAAAAAGCGTTTGAAACCGCTCCTGATTCCTACGTCACAAACATGTAACCAATCCTGTCAACTTGCAGTGTGGGGCCTTTCTATCTGGTCAAAGGTTTCTATTTACAACAAGTTTTTGCAGCTTTGAGCTATGTAGCCAATCAGAGACATATCTGTTGATTTCTTGAATGCAATTGCCAATCAGAGGTGTTTAAGTTAGTCACCGCTCAAAATGCTAGAGTTTTGTTTAGTGCTGGCTTATGAATGCTCGCAAATCCTCTCATTATAACAAATAAAGTGTAGAGGAGATGTAAATAAGAGATTAATTGTGCTGTGTAGACCTTCATTGATGGTAATAAATGAGAAAGATTAAAGTCTAAAGACAAGTGACAGCTTTTCAGTGATTGCAATTTCAGTGATTATCCCACCGCTGCCAGCAGTGGTTTGGGGGCTGTTGTGGCCTAATGGTTAGAGAGTCAGACTTGTAACCCTAAGGTTGCAGGTTTGAGTCTCAGTACCGGCAGGGATTGTAGGTGGGGGGAGTGAATGACCAGTGCTCTCTTTCACCCTCAACACCATGACTGAGTTGAGACCTTAAGGCACAGAACCCCCAACTGCTCCCTGGGCGCCGCAGCAAAAATGGCTGCCAACTGCTTCACAGTGTGTGTTTGTGTGTGTGTGTGTGTGTGTTTGTTTGTTTGTTTGTTCACTACTCACTGCTGTGTGTGTGCACTTGGATGGGTTAAATGCAGAGTACAAATTCCAAGTATGGGACACCATACTTGGCCACACGTCCTTTCCTTTCCTTTTTTCCTCTTTCCTATAAACGGATCACTCTTTTTACGCTTTCTAGGCTATAGTTGTTTTATTTATTAGTTAGAAAATGGATAACTTAATATTTAAACTAATTGCAAAAGCTGAATAATCATCCATACCTGGGGTGGCCAGCCAAATTTCAGTGGGGGCCAGTGCCGCCCCTGGCCACTACATGCCCTGCCCACACCTGCCGTCATTCACCAGCATCAGTTCCACTCTATTTAAAGTGCCCCTATTATGGGTTATGAAAGGTTCATATTTTGGTTTTGGGAGTCCCCAACAACAGGTTGACATGCATTTCAAGGTCAAAAAACACTTTCTTATAATATGCATTTATTTTTACCTTATTTGCCCAACGACTCCCAAACGATTCGTTCAGTTTATTTATTTATTTTTTAATAAAAGATATTTTGTCCACAGATCCCTCATTAACGAAAAGACACACAGAACTTTGATATTCAACATAATGCAATGTCACAAATCACTATTCTTCTGAGACATAAAATTAGATCAGTTAACCTCAAAACTGTTTAGACTGACTAAATTGCACAAATGCTGATATTCAAATAAAATGACAGTTTTAAAAAATAGTATAGCCATTCATCTGAGATGAGATTTTGTTCCATCTATGGTCAAGAGAAAAAAAATTAAAGTTGATGATCATCTTGCCCTGGGGGCATCTTACCCCATCTTACCCTACACAGGTAAAGTAACCGTGAATACTCTGAATTAAATGTAAACAGTTTTTGTGTGTTAATATGCTTTTCCTCATATATACTGGCCCTTTTGGAAGTGAAGTCTGGAAAGCAAATATGGATTATTAAATAATAATTTAATAATGAATATATGGGTGAAATGTTTTGAATTGAAATATTCACAGCTTCAATATACATTGATGTTGAATTGTATATTTGAAAGCTCCTAAAATTGCAAACTCTGAAAATGCAATGGATTAAAATGCAAGCACTGTTAATGCAATGCATTTTTTTTTCAATTAGTGCAATTCAGCATGCTTTTTTGTTTCAAATACATTTGTCATTGTTTTCACTTCCATAGTAATTGTTGCTTCCCAACCAGTTTGAAAGTTCCATGGCATCATAGCTGTGGTAAAATGACTTCCTTCAAGTGACCACACTGTAAAAAATTTCAAGCGGTTTCAACTAATAATTATTTAGTAACTAGTTCCACAGAAATTTTACGTTCAGTCAATTTCTGACTTCAAGTCAAAGTGTTATCTGAATTGCTATTTATTAGTTGGCTCAACCTTTACTGAACTAATTTTATAGTCCATTCAACTAAAATGTTTTGGTAACACTTTATTTTAGGGTCTCTTAATTAGTTGCTTATTAGCATGCATATTTAGGGGAAGTCGTGGCCTAATGGCTAGAGAGTCGGACTCGTAACCGAAAGGTTGCGAGTTCGAGTCTCGGGCAGGCAGGAATTGTCGTTGGGGGGAGTGAATGTACAGCGCTCTCTCCACCCTCAATACCATGACTGAGGTGCACCGAACCCCTAATTGCTCCCCGGGCGCTGGAGCAATGGCTGCCCACTGCTCCGGGTGTGTGTGTGTGTGTGTGTGCGCGTGCGTGCGCGCATTTGTTCACTACTCACTGTTGTGTGTGTGTGCACTTGGATGGGTTAAACGCAGAGCACCAGTTTTGAGTATGGGTCACCATACTTGACAATACGTCACGACTTTTATATTACTAGAATATTAGCCATTTATTAGTACTAATTAAGCACATATTAATGTCTAATTCTACATGACCTTATTCTACATCCCTAATCCTACCCAATACCTAAACTTAACAACTACCTTACTAACTATTAATAAGCAGCAAATTAGGGATTTTTTGAGGGAAAAGTCGTAGTTAATAGTGAATAAGTATTCCCTATTCTAAAGTGTTAACAATGTTTCAATTGGTCAAACATTTAGAAAACTACAGGAAGTTACGTCAATTAAAATTTAATCATTTACTCCATGTGTTTTATGTTACCTCAACTAAGATTTATTATTTGGGCATCATAAGAAATTGCTGGGGAACTACATAAACATATTTTTATAGTTTAACAAAATTATTAAAAATGATTAAATGGTGTTTATCAAACACTAAAAACACACATTACAACACATAATAGCCTTTATTTAATAACAATCTCCATTTATAACATTTTTCATACAGACTAAACATACAGGCTTAAAGAAAAAAGTCACCTACATCTTGGATGGCCTGACTGTCAGCAAATTTTCATTGTTGGTGCACTATCCCTTTAAAGCTCCAGTTGACAATCATTACATCTGTAATACAACTGCAAAATTCAGTTTAAACTTTAATGAACTAAGAAAAAACTAAAGCTAAACAAAATGTTAGCAAACAAACATTTACAAATATTACTACTGTTCACAATTACATCTTTAAAATGAGGCAGAAGTCAAAAAAATAAAAAATGAACCAGGTGTTACAGTCTATAAAATCAAGTCAAGTCACCTTTATTTATATAGCACTTTATGCAATACTGATTGTGTCAAAGCAGCTTTACAGAGTCAAACAGGAAAATAGTTTGGCAATAATGCCAATAATTGGTGAAGAGAGACAGACAGACAAAGAAAGAAAGAAAGTAAGCTGTATCTGGTCCAGAGCCTGAGTCTATAGCGTAGTCATGATGCTGTCTGTCGTGCTGCTGAGAGGTTTGCGATTGTGGCTCCGTGTAGCTTCACTTTTCTGTTGAATCTTCTTACTTTCATTCTCTGTTGTTTAAAGTGATCAAATATAACTTAATTCCCACCATATTCCTGGTATTATCTATCAAACTTATCTAACTAATTTGATCGTGCGCTTTTTAAAACCGCAAGTGCAGCGCGCCTGCAGCGCGTTAACATTTGTTAGCCGGTTAGCTTGTCACTCGCGGTTCCATTCGCGTTTCTATTCGCGCCTATTATTTTCTTTTTTCTCGCTCCATTCCATTTCTGTCTCGCTCCGTTTTTCACGAGTTCATCAAACAACAGTGGTAAGTGAATCATTCATCAATCACGGTGAGTAATGGCTTCTTCTCCTGTTACTGTTGTTTGCACTGTTTGCCACATGTATAGTTTATCTGTCTCTGTCGGCGACGAGGGATTCACGTGATAAATGCAGGGAAGTAGGTTGACAGAGAAGATTTTAGAACTAGAGACACGCATCCAAACTTTAGTTGAGGATAGTAAGAACGTGAGGTCTGTAGATACTGCTTTGGATGCGACTAGCTTAGGGAGTCCTGTACATTGTTCCAGTAGAGCCTGTGCAGCAGGGCAACTGGGTGACTGTGAGGCAGCATAGTTGCGGTTCAAAACACTGCTCTTCCATTCCGATCAAAACATCAAACAGGTTCTCCCCACCCACTGAGAAACCTGATGAAAGTGCTCTAGTTATTGGCGATTCTATTGTACGGAACGTGAAAACAGAGATACCAGCCACCATAGTCCAATGTTTACTGGGAGCCAGAGCACCTGACATCTTGGCAAATTTAAAAGTGTTGGCTAATGCTAAACGTAAATTCAGTAAGACTGTTATTCACGTCAGAGCTAATGATATTCGACTTCACCAGTCGGAGATCACTAAAAATAATGTTAAAGAGGTGTATGAACTTACACGTACGATGTCAGACACTATAATATGCTCTGGTCCGCTCCCTGCTTACTGGGGTGATGAGATTCATAGCAGACTGTCGTCACTCAATGGCTGGATGTTTAAGTGGTGCCCGCATAATAACATAGGTTTTATAGACAATTGACCTATCGGTAAGCCCTGCCCCCCTTAATCTGCTTTTCCACCGAAATTACCTGGAACAATATGTCCCAGGAACTTTTTTTCAACCAGACCTGTTGCTGTCTGCGTTTCCATCACGGTCTAAAGTACCAAGAAGATTAGGCAAATAGTCTGGTGACGTAACGTTAGGTCTGCGCGCGTTTCTCAATACCAAGTACGCAAATTTCAGACTTGTGTCCTCTGTAGTTCGGACTTCACGAATTAGACTCGGGAGTGTGAACTCCCGCGGACGGAATGACGCAAGTCCGGTAATTCTTTAAATGGAACAGCAGCGTACTTGATAACATCAGTCAGCTCGCCCTTGGCTACTGCAATTTTCCTCACTGTATTTACAATAGGATGAAATATGATATCAAACACCACTGCCTCTTTTCGTTTTCATTTAAACATATTAATAGCCGCAGAAATGTAGTTCAGGGAACGTACATTACAATGAAATGAAACATTATATCAAACATTGCCTGTTTTCATTTTCATTTTAACATATTAATAGAACAATAGAATAAAGACCAAAAATTACCTGTTAGATTTACCCAAAACAAATTATATCTTATGTTTAACCACTGCAGAGACATCAGAGCCAGCGGCAAATGTCAGAAGGACTAGCCGAGGTTATGCTCCTCTCTTCGGGATAAATGAGCACTGAGCGCCCAGTGATCGCGTGGAGCTCACATCTCCGAAATTGGCAAAGCACATTTTCAAATAGGCGCTGTTTTTATAAATAAACCGCAGATTTGAGTTTTAAACAACTACATTCTCGCCTGAAATACTTTTAAAACTACATTTCATGACACAATAACAATAATTAAAAAAAAAAATATGCAAATATATGGTGGTTGAAATACAATGCTGCGTGAACTCAACCAATCAGCATGTTCAGCGCCCAAGTCCCGCCCCCAAAAGTTCCGGACCTTTGAAAAAGTACTACCTCGTGAGCAGGTACTTTCTGAGGGGCAAATTTTTACCCGGAACTTTATTTAGATCCTGGTTCCTGCGGTGGAAACACAACGAGTACCGGCCCAAAGTCCCTAGTTCCTGGGTAAAGTTCCTGCGGTGGAAAAGCGGCTTTAGTTATTGTTGCTCCCTCGGACAAACAAACGGAGTTGCTCACTGTCTTACAGTGACAGCTTAAGCGTGAAAACCTTGTCCCACGATGTTAATATAAACTGCTGGTTCGTCTGGCCAGAGGAGAACTGGCCCCCTGACTGAGCCTGGTTTCTCCCAAGGTTTTTTCTCCATTCTGTCACCGATGGAGTTTTGGTTCCTTG
>JAFVLL020018445.1:26377-73849 GCA_021397915.2 Tor tambroides | reverse complement strand
TTTTAAGTTTATACAACTAAAAGTTGAGAAATTTCCTAAAAAATAAGTTGAGAAAACTCAAAAATCTGCTGAAGCTGGTTACTTTTAAGTTGGCTCAACTTTTTATTTTATTTACAGTGTATATATATTACATATATTTATTAAATATATGCATGTATGTGTGTTTATTTATATATACATTAAAAATACGTTAAAAATACACAGTACACACACATATATATTATGTAAACACAAACTTTTATTTTGGATGCGATTAATCACGATAAATCGATTTGACAGCCCTAACTGTTTTCTATTTTAATAGATTTAAAAATTTAATTTATTCCAGTGATGCAAAGCTGAATTTTCAGCATCATTACTCCAGTCTTCAGTGTCACACGATCCTTCAGAAATCATTCTAATATGCAGATTTGCTGTTCAAGAAACATTTCTTATTATTATCAGTGCTGAAAACAGTTGTGCTGCTGAATACTTTTATGAAAAAAGTGGCTTATTTTGTTCAGGATTCTTTTATGGCTAGAAAGTTCAAAAGAACAGCATTTATTTGAAATAGAAATCTTTTGTAACATTATAAATTTTTCACTGCCACATTTAATCAATTTAATGTGTCCTTGCTGAATAAAAATCTAAATTTCTTTAAAAAAAAAAAAGAAAGAATTTGTTTCGTACAATTTTTCACGTTTTTGTAAAATTTATTTATATATTTATTTTTACATAAATCATAAATTAGTGTTGCTATTTGCTACTAGTGAGCGGAAGTATTAAGCCACATTTATGGTGCCAGGCTCATGGCATTTGCTCTGGCTCCTTCGCAGATGCCAGTCTTCAAAAAACATGACTCATCTGGGAAGTTTTATTAACTTAAAATCGTCCATCATAATGTTTGAACCAACCCCACACCTTTATTTGAATGCAGATCTCATACACTTCTGTTATATTACTCTGTCTATGAGGCAGGACGGTCTGTTAGATGATGACTCCTCCTCACTGAATCCTGTTACAGCGACTGATCAGAGCTCTTCTGTAATGCCCTCTTTCACACGTCTGATAAACTGAGATCAAACACGGGCTAATTAGGTGAGTCAAGCGCACCCCGACCAGCCCAATCAATATGCGTCCTGCACACCACACATATGCAAATACACATGCTAATTACGGCTAATGAGCCTAAATATTCATGAGTTGCTCCTAAAGGTCTCATGAGCCCTTGCTGCGTGCCGACTTGAAGCGAACACTGCGGAGTGCCAGACGTGAAACCTGATCGGAAATGTCACCGTTCATTTTTCCCTCTTTGAACACCTTCTTTCTTTTTATCTTTGTTTTTTCTAACTTTAGACAGGCAAATGCTGACAGTTGGAAGCACAGCTCCCGCTTGGGGAAATCTGGAAAAATTGTGTATATACATATTTATCTAATGTCCTGTGTTGATTTCACATATATATATTGACTTTTCAGCATATTGACAATTGCTTGGTGTCCTTGATTGCAGCATTGTGCTGAGTAGCCCCGCCCACTGTGAAATCTCATTGGTCCACAATTCCACTTAACTGAACACTATACTTAAAAAGTTCTGATTGAGTCTGTTTATGTCATGCCATTTCACTGTTTTTGTTAATGTACAATGCTAATTTCACCTAATTGCTTGTAACTGGACACTCGTCACATCGCTAATGGTTAGGACAGATTATTATACAGTACCTCAGTAGTTAAATACTTGATTTTGATTGGTTGACACATGGTGTCAAAATGTAGATAAACTCCTGTTCAGATTTTTTTTTCTCTGCATGGACACGTTAAATTAATCAAAAGTGACAGTAAAGGCATTTATAATTTTATAAAATATTTCTATTTCTAATAAATGTTTGTACATTTTAAACATTATCCAGCACATCTGTTTTAACACTGAAAATAATAGGAAATATTTTTTGAGCACCAAATCGGTTGATTTCTGAAGGATCATGTGACCCTGAAGACTGGAGTAATGGCTGCTGAAAATTCATTTGCTATCACAGAAATAAATTGAAATATATTAACATAGAACAGCTGTTTTAAATGATAATTTTTCACAATATTACAATGTTTTGCTGTATTTTTGATCAAATAAATTGAGCTTCGGTGAGCCTTATTTCATAAAACTACCGACCCTAAATGTTTGAATGGTAGCATATTTGTGTTAAATGCGTAATTCATCAATTCATCTTCAGTTATTCCTCATCTGTATGTTTGATAATGAATCTTACCAATGACTTCTTTTTTCCTGTTTCCTGCAGATTTTATGCTGCTGAAATTTGCATCGCTCTTAATTTTCTGCATGAGAAGGGCATTATTTACCGGGATTTAAAACTGGACAATGTACTACTGGACCAGGATGGCCATATTAAAATTACAGACTATGGCATGTGCAAGGTAAAACCTATTGCTAATAGAAATAGTGTTAGAAGTATCTCTGATTAAGTAAAAAACATAACACAGGGTAGAACTCATAACAGATTTTTTGAATTGTTACAGGAGGGAATCAGACCAGGTGACACCACCAGCACATTCTGTGGGACGCCCAACTACATCGCCCCAGAGATCCTGAGGGGAGAGGATTACGGTTGGTGTGACTGCATGAGTACTCGCTATCAGGGCTGTATAATCCTGAGTTAAACAGAGCCCAGTGTTTCATATAATTATATTTTAGGAATTCAAATAAAAACCAATAAGACTAAGTCATTAAAGTTACTGAAAGAATAATAAAATATAGATATTTTTTTTTGTATTTGTTAAGAACTGTTAAGTCAATCACACTGATAAAGATTGAACACACACACACACTCACACTTTTTTTTGGCATTTTTGCTATCTCTGTCTCTCTCAGGGTTCAGTGTAGACTGGTGGGCTCTGGGTGTGCTCATGTTTGAAATGATGGCAGGCCGGTCTCCCTTCGACATCATCACTGACAATCCTGATATGAACACAGAGGAATATCTCTTCCAGGGTGAGTTCTTGTGAATTCGACTGAAACTATGTATTATGTATTTAATTTCCTAATGAAGTTACTGTCCACTGTGAGTTTTACTCAGTTGCCAAAGCCATTTTTTTTACTTGCATTTGGCACTTGTCGGGTGTTAACTTTGAACGTACTCAAATTTTTTACAGTGATGCAGTCCTTCTGACTATATATGAAGTTTTATATATACTATATATATTTACATATACTTGAAGTTTTAGATTATAGTATGTTCAGTTGTGGTAGATGGTTACTCTGGTCAGTTTTACCTTGTGATGGCCTATCACTTATCAAAATTGTTATTTTGACAAAATTATGAGAATTGTAAAAATTTTGTTAACAGTGTAATTTAATTTAAATTGTTTAATTAAACTTTTTTCATCTCATTTTGATTCTTGCGATTAAAAAAACAAACAAACATAATTAGTTTTACATTAATATTTTTCACCCCCCTTTTAAATAATCTTCACAAAAGAAAATAAAAAGATTCACTTTTTAGTTTTATCTCTAATTTGTTGGTTAAAAGTTAAAAACATGAATGAAATTTGTTATCAGTCTTTCTGTGCAGTCACACAAGTTTGATTTCATTAATTAAAACATTTATGACTGAACTGAAAGACTTAATGTCTTTTGAACATGATTTCATTAGGATATCTAGTTGAAGGTTAATATTTATCTTTAATTAATTGATTAAAGAATACAGTTCATTTTAAATAATTAGAACATGACTGCATTATAATTACTTAAAATGAATTAAACGTTTCCTTTATGTCAAAATTATTCATGGCATTATTTGACTATTCAAGGTATTAAAGCAGTGATATTATGACTTAGATATGTGCTCTTATTAGAGCACATTTATATGCTCTAATATAAATGTTTATATGGTTCATTGCTGAGTTAACACTCTTGTCGTGTTGTATGAAATTTAATTTTGTGATCTACACTGGTTATGGTTCAGTAACTTTGTACACACATTTCTCATACCAATACATTAATTAATTATTTTTTTAAATTTGCATGCAGCATTTATTTGATCAAAAGTACAGTAAATAGTACTATTGTGAAATATCATTACAATTTAAAATAACTGTTTTTTTTAAATATATTTTTAAAATAATATAATAAATAATAGTATATTGATATATTTTAAAATGCAATTTATTCCTGAAAGCAAAGCTGAATTTTTTAGCGGCCATTACTAATGTCTTCAGTCACATGATCCTTCAGAAATCATTCTAATATGCTGATTTGATGCTCATGTATCATTTCTTCTTGTTATTAGTGTTAAGATAAAAATTGTGCTGCTTAATATTTTTGTGAAAATGAGATTTTTTTAAGGATCGTTTGCTACATCAAAAAAAAGAAAGTAATTGTAATTGTTTCGATTTTTTTGTAACATGAATTGTATTAATGTCACTTTGGATCAATTTAATGCATCTTTGCTGAATAGAAGCATACATTTATTTAAAAAAAAAACTACTTTTGAATGGTAGTGTAGATTTGCAGTCTTCTGTTGTGTATATATATATATATATATATATATATAATTTAATATTTGTGAGCCCTTTCTGGCATTTTTTAGTCATTCCTTTATGAGACATTCTTTCATCCCCCCCTTTCCTCACCTCCCGTCCATCTCAAGAGCAGAGACTGTGTGGTCATCTGCTTCCCTGTCTGTTCTCTGGTGCTCCAGCCGAGAGGGCAGCGTGCTCCTGGATCACTCTCATTCATACAGACACACACGACATGAACCTGGATCTCTCTCCACAACCGGAACTCCGTTCCCCCCTTCCAAACCTCAGTTCGTCCATATGCTGCAGCGCCGTCCCAGTCCAACCTCCCCCCGGCCCTACACGGCCTCCCCCTGCCGGCGCTCCGCCGCCCACCCAGGAACAGGGCAGATGCTGCCACCGCCGAGCCAACACTTTAGCCGCTTTCGGGCCGCCGTCCAAACCGCGTCACAGCAGCAGGGCAGAGCCCCAGCAAGCCCTAAATCCCTTTAGCTTTTCATTCGGAAAAGAAAACAAACAGGGGATGTAGCGTTCGGAGAGAGGAAAGATAAACGCTCGTCTGCACTCTGTCTTTGAGAGAGATGAAATTTAACAGGCTTTGCTTCTGGATGGTCGCCCGAGATGCGCAACTGTAAAAGAAATCTGAAAATTCAGGGATGAGACGTATTAAAAAGACATGGTTTTTTACTTTTTGTGGGGTGTTTTAAATCCACTTAACACCGCGACAGAATTTTATGAATTTACAGAAATAAACACAGAGCGGGGAGGAATCCTTTGAGTCTTTGATTGAATATTGAAGGGTTTATTCAGGCGTCTGTAGTGTGTGGGTGTACGAGCGAGAGATTTTGTGCGTGTGGGTTAAAGCTTGTCTCTCTCAAACACCGCCGCACAACACGACGGCCATACTCTGCAGGAATGACTCATACGCTTTTATCTTCTGTCTTCCTTTTTTCCCCTTTCTCTTTCAGTCATTTTGGAGAAGCCGATACGGATTCCCAGGTCATTGTCTGTTAAGGCTGCAAGTGTGCTGAAAGGCTTTCTGAACAAGGTGAGAACAGGGTGTACTTGGTACATGAATGAGCGCTGCAGAGTACAATACAACTGTCGTGTTTTTGCAAAATGCAAGAAGACAAGAAAAAGTGAACAAAAACGAGACTGTAAAGAGTTAAGAAGTAAAAAGTTGTTGTATAGAGTGTTGGTGTATATCAAATAGTAGTTCATGTAGCACGCCAAGGTTTCCCAATACCTTGAATGTACTGTAAGGTGTTTTAATAAAAGGGTTCTGGAAAAACATTTCAGAACAGTCATACCATCTTCAAGGTCATGCTTCTATTAAAACCATACTGTAAGACTATCAATTTCAACTTTTTTTGGAAAAAAAAAAAAAAAAAAAAAAAAG
This sequence comes from Tor tambroides, assembly GCA_021397915.2. Lineage (NCBI taxonomy): Eukaryota > Metazoa > Chordata > Actinopteri > Cypriniformes > Cyprinidae > Tor > Tor tambroides. The sequence continues at coordinate 67,944 of JAFVLL020018445.1, read as the reverse complement.
TTTACGTGCTGAATTTAATGAATTTCTACTACCCACAACCCTGAAATGAAATGCACCAATCAAAGAAGTCTCTGTTACCATGGAAACATGATTCACGGTAATCTACACAGCAGTTAGTTTTTGCAGGCTAGAGGCAGGTAAAATTAGCTATTGTCAGCTATGGCAATAGGACTAGTCATTTGTTGTTTCAGTGTTGCTCTATTTTGCCTTTTCTGATTTATATTTTTAGCTAAATATTTACAGTATATGTTAGGGGTGTAAGGGTACACAAAGATAACGGTTCAGTACGTACCTCAGTTTTGACATCACGGTTCGGTATGGTTTCGGTACAGCAGGGGGAAAAAATTTAATATAAAATTGCTTTTTTTTATTGAACAGTGGTTTACTGAACAAATTCCTCTTTCTTTAAATAAATTCAATTCAATTATAATTAAAATTTTCTTAGGGATAAAAATCTACCTCAGCTTATGCTCTAATAGGGAACCCTTTTACATTACTATAAGCTTACAATTAACAACAGAGCCCAAACTTAAATTCAATTACTATTTATTTTTTAAATATAATAATCAACCCTCAACTTAGAAAAATAAGTATGCAAACATGTAAGTTGCACATAATGCAGTTTTTAAACTTCTAAATTTTTTCTAAATCAACAATTTCTATTTGTTTAATTTGTTAAAAACAGTTGTTCTATTTGTCTATTCTAATTTCTTAACAGATTTATTTGAGCATACATTAAGACATCACTAACAGGTTAAGTAAAATATAATAAGTATACGTATAGTCTAATATTTCGCAAATGATCTTCTCTAGACTTCATTTCTGTAGCGAACTAACGAGCTGCAGACACTGATGACTTGCCTGAGGTAAATGAAATGCTATGTGATTTATTTTGATGTCTTTCCGCAGTTGAAACACTGATTGAGTGATTAGTAAAGAGGAAGGAATGATCGCGCTCGCGCTCCGTGCCACAGTTTATACAGCGATATGTCACGCTATCAAAGAGCGCCAAAACGGCATTTATTGTTTGAATTTCGTGGAAAAAATTTACATAATTTGAAAGATGATACTTTGTTTCTTATCAAAAGTAACATAAAACTGTAAGTTTCCAATGAAATTCCACTCATGCATTGTTTAAAACAATGCTGTATATGTTCGGCATATATATATATATATATATATATTAGTGGTGTCAAAATTGCGCGTTAACGCATGCGATTAATTTTTTCTGATTAACGCGTTAAAAATATTTAACGCAATTAACGCAGGGGCGGGGCTAGGGTTGGCCACCCCATTCGCAACTGCTGCGTCTGTCTCTTTTTTCTTGAAAAGGATTGCATTTATTTAGATGCAGAACGTCTTTATGACCACATCAAACGGGAGACGTTTTAGACGTGGTCTAACTTCGTGCCAGGCGCGAGTCAAACGAGCGCGGAAAAGATACTGTGCTCGTAGCCTGTATCATTTCATATCAAACAGCGAAAGAAACTACGTGCATTCAATGTCCTAGTTATGCCGTCATTTAACGCATGAAGTTACCAAAAAGGCGATTAAAGCTGCCTTAAAACTGCCTGCATGCATGCAATATGTTATATATGCGTCACATTTAAGAAGATGTCTTTGAAATGGGTTTAAAAACCGTCCTGAGGCACCCCAGCACTGTCTCACTCATCTAAAACACCCGATTCAACTCGTCCGCTCATTAGTAGAGACTTTAAGACTTGAAGTGGGTCAGAAAAGGTAAAGAGAGTTGCATGTCTGTTCCGCGTCACGTTCAGCAGCAGCTTTTAAAGCAATAGCAGGCAAATAAGTTAATAACTTGCTGCTGTAATGTCTATTATCCAAGAACCAAAGAAAAAAAAAGAGGAAGTCAATAACTTTTATAGCTTTAAGGGGTTCATCTTATTTAATTTAGAATTTAGTGTTTGGTAAGTATTCATTTTCTGTATATTTCTGCTGAAGGGCACAAGTAGCTAAATATGTAATTTTATTATAACATTTTATTATAATGTGATGATTGTTTTAAGTTCACTTATATTTATTAGTTAAGTTTAATAAATTATAATAAAATTTATAATAAAATTATAATAAATTTATAGATCTAAATTATACTGTAATGCTGACTGGCTACAGTCAATGATTAAATATTCAGGGGAAAAAAACTTTTATAGAGACATCAGTAGTACTGATATCAGTGATGCTGGCCTTCAATCATAAAAAAGATGCCATTAAAGAAGTATAAAAAATATTTTAATATTTTAGTACATTGTACATTTGAAGATTGAATGTGAAATTCCAATATAAAAGTATATTTAAACTTTAATGTTAGGTGGAATTAATCGCGATTAATTTGAGAAAAATGTGCGATTAATTAGTTAATTTTTTTTAATCGATTGACAGCACTAATATATATATATATATATATATATATATATATATATGTATATATATATATATATGTATATATATACACATATATATATATGTATATATATATATACACACACACACACACACGCACAAACACACACACAGTGGGGGAAAAAATTATTTGATCCCCTGCTAATTTTGTACGTTTGCCCACTGACAAAGAAATGATCAGTCTATAATTTTAATGGAAGGTTTATTTGAACAGTGAGAGACAGAATAACAACAAAAAAAACCCAGAAAAACGCATTTCAAAAAAGTTATAAATTGATTTGCATTTTAATAAGTCAAATAAGTATTTGATCCCCTATCAATCAGCAAGATTTCTGGCTCCCATGTGTCTTTTATACAGCTAAGGAGCTGAGATTAGGAGCACTATCTTAAAGGTAGTGATCCTAATGTCAGTTTGTTCCCTGTATAAAAGACAACCTGCCCACAGAAGCAATCAGTCAGATTCCAAACTCTCCACCATGGCCAAGACCAAAGAGCTGTCCAAGGATGTCAGGGACAAGATTGTAGACCTACACAAGGCTGGAATGAGCTACAAGACCAAGCTTGGTGAGAAAGTGACAACAGTTGGTGCGATTATTCGCAAATGGAAGAAACACAAAATAACTGTCAGTCTCCCTCGGACTGGAGCTCCATGCAAGATCACCTCGTGGAGTTTCACTGATCATGAGAACGGTGAGGAATCAGCCCAGAACTACACGGGAGGATCTTGTCAATAATCTCAAGGCAGCTGGTACCATAGTCACCAAGAAAACAATTGGTAACACTATGCCGTGAATGACTGAAATCCTGCAGCTCCCGCAAGGTTCCCCTGCTCAAGTAAGAACATGTACAGGCCCGTCTGAAGTTTGCCAGTGAACATCTGAATGATTCAAAGGAGAACTGGGTGAAAGTGTCGTGGTCAGTTGAGACAAAAATTGAGCTTTTTGGCATCAACTCAACTCGCCGTGTTTGGAGGAGGAGGAATGCTGCCTATGACCACAAGAACACCATCCCCACCGTCCAACATTGAGTGTGGAAACATTGTGCTTTGAGGGTGTTTTTCTGCTAATGGGACAGGACAACTGCACCACATCAAAGGGACGATGAACGGGGCCATGTACCGTCAGGGCCGGGGCATTGAAGCCAGCCAGGGCATTGAAAATGGGTCATGGATGGGTATTCCAGCATGACAGTGACCCAGAACACACGGCCAAGACAACAAAGGAGTGGCTCAAGAAGAAGCACATTAAGGTCCTGGAGTCTCCAGACCTTAATCCCATAGAAAATCTGTGGAGGGAGCTGAAGGTTCAAGTTGCCAGCCTCGAAACCTTAATGACTTGGAGAGGATCTGCAAAGAGGAGTGGGACAAAATCCCTCCTGAGATGTGTGCAAACCTGGTGGCCAACTACAAGCAACATCTGACCTCTGTGATTGCCAACAAGGGTTTTGCCACCAAGTACTAAGTCCAAGTGAAGGGGTCAAATACCTATTTGACTCATTAAAATGCAAATCAATTTATAACTTTTTTGAAATGCGTTTTTCTGGATTTTGTTGTTGTTATTCTGTCTCTCTGTTCAAATAAACCTACCATTAAAATTATAGACTTATCATTTCTTTGTCAGTGGGCAAACGTACAAAATCAGCAGGGGATCAAATATATATATATATATATATATATATATATATATAATTGTTATTGGATAATTATATATTAAAATATACATTAAATGTACATTTTATGATAAGCAAACCCAGACTTTTTCAATTACAACATGCATAATTCTTTATGTAATGCATAGTTTATTCTTTGTCCTCTGAAACCTTGATCACCGTTGCGCTCCATTACACAAACAAGATGGATGAGAAACAAATATGCTCTGAGGGAGGAAAAAACATCATAATTTCTGAACATTGCACACTGAGGTTTATAAACTTTTTTCTTAACTCTCCATAAATGTGCACACAGTTTGCCTCTGATTGAACAAATATATGTGCTATAATAAGGAAGGTCATCATCCTCCAGATGAAACCGATCTCTTGAGTGTGTGCATGCTTCTTTTCGCGTGCGTGTCTGCTTGATTAAATCTGTGAATAATGAAGCGTTTGCCTTTAATCGTCGAGACAAATTGCATTTATTGAAGCTCTGGGGCTCCTCAAACTCAACAGCAGCCTATAATCAGTGTTATCAGCCCTCTTAGCCACTGCCTGATTCATTGGGATTAAATGAGCGTAGATCAGCTCAGCGAGTCACTTCCAGACCCCTGAATCCTCATCTAACGTTTCAGGGCACAAGATAATGTCAGCAACATATGCTAGAGTGAATGTGTTAAACTCCGTTCTCCTGAAATAAAGAGTACATGAATTGAATAAGTTCCATGTTTTCGAAATTCTCTACACCAGATCTGGCTTTTGTTAGGTGTGTTATTAATAGAGTGTGTGTTCTGTTTAGGACCCAAAAGAGAGGCTGGGATGCCAAGTTCAGACCGGATTCACAGACATCAAGTCTCATACGTTCTTCAGAAGCATAGACTGGGACCAGGTAGGCAAACGTGGCTTTTTGTCATTTTTTTAAATATATGGAAACCATAAAAGGTCTATAACACAGCCCCGCATCTTGAAAAAAAAAAAAGCTAATTTGCAAAAAAAGACCTAATATCATTCAAAAATAGCAATAAAATCTTTCCATCACGTACTTTTTTTCACAAAAAAAGAATGTTTTTCAAATTTTATATATATATATGTATCAGCTTTAATGCACTTGTCAAAATAACAAAAGCAGTCAAATGCCAAAAGCTTAGGTTTTAATGACAAAAGCAAGTACTCAAAATATCATTGAACTAAAAATCTGCACAGGAGTGGAAATCAGGATCAGACATAAAATAATGTCTTCTGAGTCATACATGTGAAAATCGGCTGCGAACTGAAAAAATAGTTGTAGTCTGGCTCGAAGGAGATAGGATTCATGTTTTTGTGGCAGTTTTTCTGGTGATTAGAGTATAATACAAAAACTTATTACCTTATCAATGGTTCTCTGAAGCAAAATCTTATTTAGAGACTTATGTTAGCAATAATGGCAGTTGCTTGGCTTGAGCTGATATTTTGACTTTTTTTCTTCCTTAAAATTAGTGTCATCAAACATAGTGTCAGGCTTTTTACAGCTTTCTTTGAAATAAAAGTTGCTATTAAGGAGATTCAAGATGATCTGGTTTAAAGTATTGACTCAAACCCAGGGATTAAGAAGTTACTGTGAACAGGAGTAGAAAATACTACTTTTTTTTTAGAATATTTAAGCCAGGATTACAGCAGCTCTTTCAAAGTTGTTTATGAAGTACACTTTGGGAAGAGAGCATGTAGTGTGTGGCCATTGATAGTTGGGCATTATCCTCCGTACCAACAGCAGAAATGAAAGAGAATATTAAATGAGATTCAGCCTTTGCTGAAGCGGCACAAGGTTTAAGGGGGGGATGTTAATTGGTCTGGTATAAATGATGCACACAATGCTGAAACATGAAAGTCAGTGAGAGAGCATACAATATTCAGGAGCTGCAGAAAGCGGTGTGTGTGAGTGTGTAATGAGTGTATTAGTAAGTGTAAGAGAACTTTGGATGCAATGTGGAGAGGTAGAGATAGACAGATGGGTAGACAGAGAAATAAAGAGAGAACAATGAAAAGGAGGGAATAAGTTTAGTTAATAGACTCTTGGTCATGCTGTATTATAGTCTCACACAGAATCTGCACCTGTTGAATTCCGAAGAGAATTTTGAGAATTATGATGTTCTTTAAACATTTAGTTAAAAATAGAATTATTTAGGTATATTAGGTAATTATGTACAATTAGAATTTGAAGCTTCTTTTTAAGCATATTACAATGTTTTTTGTCAACGTGATATTAAAATTGATCCCGTTTCTTAATGCGTGTGCATGTTATTCCAAAGAGAAAAAAATGCTTGCCGTTAATATTTCTACACCTGGATCCATTCTGGTCCGTAACGCCCACTTTTCAAAATTCAGTCCGTTTTTAATGGATAAAAATCAAGTTCTGCCGACATTTTTTTCTCAGAAATGTCAAGTTACAGTTACAGTGTTACAAGTTATTTTAGTTCCTTTCCGTTACAAACCCCAGTTTGGGAAACCTTGATATTAATAATTGAGTTAGGTTAAAAGTAATCTAAAAGTAATCAAAAAGTAGTCTGATTATATTACATAAAATGTGTAATGTAATGGATGGAAATGGAAATGAGCCATATCTATTTTCTAAATGCAGGTTATTGATGAATCATTCAATGATTCTTCCATGTGTATGCTTGATTTTTTTAGTTTTACCTTTCTGCATTTTTTTCTTTTCTATAATTCATTTTATTTAGTCATGCATCACAATATAGAAGAAAAGATATATCACTACCTGTGTTACATTGTGATATTTGACATCTGTCTTATCTTCAAAATCAGTGCAGAGAGTGTGAAAACAGCATGCAGATTCAAAACTGCAGAGACAGCAAATTAGCCTTTTTTCCACAATATCATCTCATACTTGACTCGGAGGCTCTGTACTTGTACTGTACATCTTCACATAACCTCAGCCTCAGCCAGGTGTTCAGCTGCGATCTGTCGCGTTTTATTAGCAGTAATTGCGGTTAGCATTGGCTGGTCACGCCCATCGTGTATTTCCCGATGAGCATTCAGAAGGTCTGCATCGTGGAAAGGAAATTATACGCTCTGGAGTTCTTTCACTAACGCACCATGCTTCAGATGCTGGGATTTTCCGCCACTTTACTAGCGCAATGGATGATTTGGACACACAGACGCACACACACACACACACACACACACGCGCGCGCGCGTGCGCGCGCAGCCGCTGTTCTATACGTGGAATCAACCCCCCGAGCTCCTCTAATGAACGGGGTTGCGCTACACTTGTTGTAAATTGCTCATGAATGAATGAAGACATTGATTTGATGCCCAACTGAAAGCATGTTGCCTGTCTAAACTATTACCACGTCTACCCTGATATACATGTTTCAAGTGGATATTTTCGCTGCAGTTCTTCTATAAGAGTTTCTTTGCAGCATGGTATTTCTTTCAGCTTGACCTTTTCAGTAGAAGCTATAATTGCCATTTCAGAAATATTTCTTTTGATGATTGATCGTACACATGTGTGTCTGGCAACTGCCTGTGATGAGTGATCATTTGTCTTTCAGCTTTACCAGATGTCAAAGAAGTTTCTTTAACATACTAATACACATATATGGGTGTTTCTTAAAATATACTATTAAAACACACACACACACACACACACACACAGTTTGTCCTCTAGCAATGTTCTGCAGTGGATGTACACGTATCATAAGAAAATTGTAATTTTTGTCATTTTTCTGAACTTATAAATTTCAAGTTATGTATTTTATGTACCTTCTCTGGTGGAAATCATATTTTTGTATTTTAATAAAATAGCCAATCAATTTAGTCATGTTAAGGATAAATTTAATAGCTAGCATTTTGTGTATCCTACATTCTATGATATTTTTTACATTTTGTTTGCACAATTTTACAAAATCACAGCATGACTGGATATGACAAGCAATAATAAAATATTCTATAACTTAATTTTTCTTTATCATGTCATATTTCATATCAAATATGCTTAACTAACACTGTTATTTTTGGTAACCAAGGATAGTTGACAGCAGTAATTACAATTCTTTTTGTGTAAAAATGATATTTTTACAGATTCACAATCACAATATTTATTAAAATATTTATTATTAAAGTTCAGTCATTATTATTACTCATTTTATTAAATAATTTAGATATATAGTTTATTTAAATTTGTTAATTATTAATAAAATTTTAATTGATTTATTTTAGTGTTATTGTTTAAAGAAAATGTTAATGAATATTTTTATGGATTTTCATGTTTTAGGATTAAAAGATTATGTTAATGCTTTATATTAATTTATATATTAATTAAATAAATATAAAACTGTATTTTTTTAATAAAACATTTTTTTTGTTTTACAAAAACAGCTATTTATTTTAAGCTACTTTTCAAAGAATGAAGGAAAATTTCCAAGACCGTTTTAATGTGACCTTCGTAAAACAAAAAGCAGAGAAAAAGTTCAAAGCTTTCAGTTTCGATAAAAATAAGGTGCCATAAAAGTGCCTGTCATTGAAGTATCACCTATAGCTAAATATTTTATGAAGCTTGTTGTGGCTATTTTGAAAATGTTATGGCAGAGAGGAAAAAGGTGGAAATAGGAAAAACAGAAAAAGTCACGGAGTGAAGATTAGTGCAATGAGAGAAGCTTCAGTGTTCCTTTAGGGACTGTGATTTAGACAGTGAGAGACAGAGAGGGTGAAAGAGTGGGAGAGCGAGGCTGATTTTGACAGTGTGTGGCAGATTGCAAAAGATAGAGTGAGAAAGGCTTGAATGAGGAGAGGGAAATGATTTTAGACAGCGAGAGACAAAGTGGGAGAGAGTGAGAAAAGGAGAGAGAGGCGAATGAGAAGAGGGAGGTGGACTGAGACGGTGAGAGACAAAGTGATAGAGAGCGAGCTGAATGAGAAAGCAGGGGGTAGACTGAGAGACAGAATGGTACGGCTGGTGTAAAAGCTTCTCTCCGCTCAGACAGATCCTCTTCACACCGTCTGCAGTGTGGGCCCTGGAGGGGAGACGCAGCACAACTCTCACTCTCAGTGACAGCAGCTTGTAAAGACAGATTTAGCAGGGGAGGCTGCACAGGAAGTCTGCATCTGAAATCAGTCCTGAGACCCAAGAGGCTAGTTTTGGAACTGGTGCATGTAGATCCTCAAGTGGGGAGAAATTGCTAACAATGCTCTCTCTAATTTGTCTTCTAATTTTGAATTTGGAAACTTATTCGGCAACAAAAAAAACAGTAAAATGGGGTCCAAAAGCCTGAGACCACTTTGAAAGTGTGTGATTTAAAACTTGAAATGCTTTAAAAGAAACACTGATACAATGAATAACATATATATATGTATTATTAATTGTTATCCTAATATAATATAATAATAGCTCATTTTTAACTCTCAGACAAAAAAAAAAATATCATCTACCGGTCTGACTAACTGGATTATGCTAACCATCTGAATGAGCACTTGAAAAAACTATACTCAGACGTCACAAGTCAAGTTTAGAACCTGACCTGGAGTCAGTCTCACTCCTCACAAATGGAAATCAGAGGGTCCTCAGCTCATGTCCACATGCACAATAAGAGGACAATTAGCTTGTGTCTTAATCAAGTGGAAAAAAGAAAATACTAAAGACGTCACGGGCTATTTGAGATCGCGTGAGAGCATGATGAATGCATTAACATGCTTTACGTCTCATAGTCTCTGGATCATTGTGTGTGTAACAGAGCAATTGTGATTATATAAACAAAGAATTACTGCATCTTCTTTGTGGATCCTCGCACAGAATCATATATATATGTGTATATATATTTGACTACATTACTGTCTTTACTAATAATATTGTAACACTTAAAAATCTATAAATCGACAAAAAATCTTTTTTTTTTCAGAATTCACATTATAATTCATAAATTCAGTGTATTGCATAAAGTCATAAATTATGGATAAATTCACTTGTAGCATTTAAAACAAATTATTTTTAATATATTTAGATAAAATGCATAGATTTATAGTGTTTTGTGTTAGTGTGTGTGTGTGTGTAAATATATATGAGTAACACATTGAATTGAATGTGAATTTTAAGTACAAAAACTGAACTTGTATTGTCTTGTAAAACATACTCCAGTAATCTTTGCTTTATTTACAACTTTGAAAATTTTTTACAGTGTAGCTAATCCTACTGTTTGTGGATTTCCTGTTTTTCTTATCCACAGCTGCAGTTAAATCAATGTCGTTTATGGAAAGACGCAACTGTAAATCAGAATCATTGTTTGGCCTTGTCTTAAAAGCATTTTATTCAAATTGGCTCAATTAAATGAATCATTGTAATTCAAACCTTGGTTTGCTTTTTTAAAGTGGTGAGGAGAAAGAAACAAGCTTTTCTCTTTTATTCTAGAACACAGTCAGAACAGCCGTGACATGCTGTCATGGAGATCAGACAATGAATGTGGATGCCTGTGGGATTTTGATTTCAGCCAGCTTTGCCACTGCTGTTGTATGAATGTATTATAATAATTATCATTCCTGTGACAGCAGATATCTGTGTATGTGTGAGAGAAGGCTAGTTTGAACACTGTTTTTCTTTAGCTCTCTACTGGAACATACACTCTAAAAAATGCTGGGTTAAATACAACCCAGCGCTGGGTAAAATATGGACAAACCCAGCGATTGGGTTGTTTAGATCCAGCGGTTGGGTTATTGCCCAGAAGGTTGGGTTAAACATTTAACCCAACTCTTTGTTGAAAACAACCCAGCATGTGTTCTGTCCAGTATTTACCCAGCACTGGGTTGTATTTAACCCAGCATTTTTTAGAGTATACTTGAGGAAATAATGGTAAAAAGACGTTATTTATTAAAGATGTCTTTCACATGACCACAGAGGGACTTTAAGTGATAGGTCACCCCAAAAAAATTCTGCCAATATATACTCAACCTCATGTCATTCCAAACATTGTTTTTTTTTTGTCTTCTGCTGACACAAAAGTATTTATGAATGAATGAATGAATGAATTTTGTATGGCCAAAACCTTTTTCAAAATATTTTATTCTGTGTTCTACAGGAAAAAAAAAAACTTAGTACTGATCACAGATACACAAATACAGATCTGGAAAAACATGGTGATAGAATTTTAATTTTTAGGTGATCTATACCTTTAAGAGACATTGGCCCTGCATTTGTATGACTGGTATTAACATCTGTTGACCTGATCCAGAGTCATGACAGATAAGCATTTACATTACAAATCCAATATGGTCACATGCAATTTCCAATGTGCATTTACTGTGATCAGTCGCTATCCGTTTGTGATGCAATCACCAATAACACATTAATGGCAGGTGTAAAGGGAGCCATAGCATCCCACTGCAATCAGCACCGTGTCATCCTAGCAGATTACTAGTGAGTTTACGATCATTTAGTCACTGAGAGGATGATGCCGGACCCCGACAGAGAGACTGAGAGAGCGGTGGGAAGCGAGAACTAGCGAAGGAGCTGTGTGGGAATAATCCACTCCCACACATCAGCGTGAAGAGTCTCTGTGCATCTGGATGGTTGTGCATGTGTAATTGGTTTTCTGCTACAGAGACGAGCGTTAGCATGTTCCGCCAGGCAGGTTGCAGCCAACTGCGTCATGCCTGACTCTCTGGAGTCAATGGCCTTGGGAATAAAAAACACGCACACATGGCGGCTGGGCACCAATTAACATCTCTTTTTCCCCAGTGTGCCGTCTTTAACTCTCTGTTATGTCTCTCTCCGCTTTTGTTTTGCCATTACTCTGCATACGTAAAGGCAGAGCGTTTTCCTCTGGGGAAAGAGTAGGATGACATACACTACATTCAGAAGTTTGGGGTCGGCAAGATTTTCTCTCATGCTCACCAAGGCTGATGTTATTTGATCAAAAAAAAAACAACAACAGTAAAAACTGTAATATTTTTAAATATTAGTATGATTTAAAAATAACTGTTATCTATTTTAATACGTTATAATATTGTAATAGCCATTACGCCATTTTTCAGGGTCACATGATCCTTCAGAAATCATTCTGATTGGGTGCTCAATAAACAGTTCTTATTGTTATTGATGCTGAAATCACTTGTGCTGCTTAATATTTAGTAATTTTGTAAACCATAATACATTTTTTCAGGATTTTTGATTAATAGAAAATTCAAAAGAACAGAAATTTATTTTAAATTTAAATCTTTTGTAACATTGTAAATGTCTTTACTGTCAGTTTCGATCAATTTAATGCATCTGTGCTGAATAAAAGTAAAAAAAATAAAAATAAATCTGACTGACACCAAAGTTTTGAAGTGTAGTGCATACAGTACATAAAAAAAATTGATTTGGAAAATAAGAGAAAAGGGAAATTGAGACCTAGCAGGCTCTTTTGACTATGGCCACACTTAAGCATCCACCTAGCAATGGCCTAGTAACTGCATAGAAACACATAAAAAAAACACCCAGAACATGTTGCCAACCACATATCAGCGCGATTTGCACAATAACCACTCAGAGTTTCTTTAATAAATGTAAAAGCCTTTTGACAGACCAATACAAGAGACATTAAGCTAGACTCATGAATTAGACTAAATAGAGAGAGTGAGATAGTAGTGAAAGGAGAGAAGAGAGGCCATCTGTTCCAGTTTGTGCAGATCGGCGTGGAGTGGAACACAGCAGGATCATGTCCTCAAAACACACAGAGAATGTTAGAGAGGTAAAAAGGGTCCAAACGTGAAAACAAACCTTATCTGACCCGTAATGTTGACGTCCACAGAATCTGTCCATTCTGACAAGTGCTCACCATCAAACCGCTACAATACAAAAAATAGCACGTCCCTTTCTTTCTTCTTTCTGCCCTCCATTACTTCTCTCCTTGTCCCTCTCTCCTTTATTATCTTTTATAAAAAACACTTTGAAGTACTTCAGGACACAAACTAAAGTGTCCCTCACACAAGGACCATTCGCCTTATTTCGGTTCATTTCAGAGTGTTTTTAATGCAGTGATTAATGGAATATTATTCATTAGTGGCCTTGAGTGAAAATCAAAAATGCCTTGCTTTTTTTTTTGTGGTTTTTATTTGAAAGCGGATGTCACGCTGAGTCAATCATTTATGAAATCTCATAAACATTAGTATATGTGATATTTGAAATTTATGTTTTTGCTTGTGAACTTCCTACCTAAATTCTATCAAAATGATGCTTCCTTCCACGATAGAGTTGAAAGAAATGTTGATTATAAATTGCATTTCTTCTATTGCATTCCATACCAAAAGTACCAATAAAAACTTATCATTCTTATCATTTACTATGTGCTTGTTTACCCAGGAAGTTGCAGTGGTCACCAAAGCTAAATTTGAAAGGAGTCATGCATAGGGTACCATGCGGTTAGCTTAGCAACATGATAACAATAGAATCTGTTGGAATCAATTGTAATTTTAATCACCTGCATTGACTGCTATTTGTGTCGCTCCCTACTGTATATAGAGTGGCTCCAATCACTCACTTCTGAGGTTTTAGTTCGGGAAGAAAGCTGTCTTAAAAGGCCTATATAGGGCTCAACTAAACGGATTTATTTCTTTTGTCTCAATCAGGCCAGTAGTTCAGATTTTTAGTTGCCCTAGATGGCAACATTTTTCTTTCCTTAGCTTTTCAACATTCTGGCAACACTCATAAAAAGAAAGGTTCCAAAAGGAGGTTTTCACAGTGTTGTCATAGAAGAACCATTTTTGGTTCAACACAGAACCTTTCAGCGAACATTTTTTTCTTAGTGTGAAGAACATTTTAAAAAAATCTAAAGAACATTTCTCCACTTTAAAGAACGTTTTGTGGAATGGAAAGGTTCCATGGATGTTAAAAGTTCTTCATGGAACCATAGATGCCAGAATCGTTGCTTTTAAGAATGTTGTTGGAACTCTAGACAGTGTAGCCAGCAAGGTTTTGGAAACAAGAGCTTAAAAAAAGCATAGAAGTTAATCAAATAGGCTTTTCTGATCAGGGGTCTTGATATTGTAATGTTGGAATGGATTGTGTTTTAATCAGTCATTTTCTCACTTTTCTCCTCTAGCTGGAACAGAAGCAGGTGACGCCACCATTCAAACCTCAGATCACAGACGACTACGGTTTAGACAACTTTGACACGCAGTTCACCAACGAACCCGTGCAGCTAACACCAGATGATGAGTAAGTATTGAAAAATGTTATGCTTGGCCAAAAGGCATTTCATTACCACAGATGATCAGTAAAGATCTCTGACAGAAGAATCACTCCACCTGTTTTCCAACGACCTGTTCAGTTGCTAAAAACCACTAATACGACTGGACTCGTGGTGTTTGGTAAAATGTGTCCAGATTTGAATTATGAAAAGACAAACTGGCATCTCCTTGCACACCGTAACATCTTCCAAATGTTTAAATGAAAATTAAAGTCAGTCGTCACTTCTGCGGAATCCATCTCGAGAGCGATTATGTAATAATTTAACGACTTCAAAGTTACATGACTGCACCAGCAGAAGATTTAGGCGTTTAATAACGGGGGTTTCCACTCAGCTTGATTCTGCTGGTCAGGATGGTGAGGTTTATGTATAAGATTCCCCTTCAGAAGTGAGAGCGAGATGAAGTGAAATGGTTTACCCATCTGGAGGCTATCGTCAAGAGGTGGTGATGTCATATGGAAACATCCCCTCTGGAGTTTCTGATTGCTTTACAGTATGAGGTGCACCGAAAAGGGCCACATTGAAAGGGAGGACAAAGAACAGCTCTTAAACGGCGAAAACCTGATGCCGAGAGGCATTAAAAACCAGAGATTCGTGTGGAAACGGGCTTTAATCAGTGTGAAGTGAGTTTCTAGGGGGGCTTTTATGCATTCAAGTCTTTTCTTTGCTCGCTCATTCATAAACTCGGTCCTTTTGAGTACCGCAGTGATTAACACAAGTGCTAAAATAAGAGAAGGCTAGTCAACTCAATGCAAAAAATGTGCATTTATTTGATGGTGGAGGATTGTAGGTTGACTCATGGCATGTCTGAATACATTTGGGTCAGTTGTTGAGGTCTCGCCCCATTTCTCTCAAGAGATTCTTCAGACATTCCAGTCATTCTGCGTGGAGAACAATCACGTCGGGCTTTGAGACGTATTGTTCTGTAGAGGTGTATTTCTCTGGAGAGGGACTCCAGTCTTCACAATGACTTTTATATCTGGCTGAATTTGTTATTCTGATTTGATCCATAGAGACAGGCAGTCCTTAAGCTTCAAAAAAGGATTCCTGTTTTCAATTTACATTAAATGGAGCTCCAAAAATGCAGCTCTGAAAGAGGACGGCATCTTTGATTAACAATGTGATTTGGTACCATGACTGAAATGCATTCCGTTGTCGACAAAATCTGAGAGCTGTGCATTTAAAACATGCAATTTTTACCAGGGTTAGAAGCATTAGCTTCTTTCAGTTGAATTGGATTGGATCTGTCTATCATTCTGTATTGTTTGTTCCATCCATCTATCTATCTATCTATCTATCTATCGTTCTATCTATCGTTCTATCGTTCTATCGTTCTATCTATCTATCGTTCTATCTATCTATCGTTCTATCATCTATCTATCTGTCTGTCTGTGTCCTTTCATTCTGTATCTATCTATCTATCTATCTGTCTGTCTCTGTCTATCGTTCTATGATGCTATCTCTTTCTATGATTCTATCTTTCTATCCGTCCGTCCAACTAATGTTCTATCTATCATTCTATCTACCGTACTATCGTTTTATCTTTAGTTCCATCTATCTATCTATGTATCTATCTATGTATCTATCTATCTATCTATCTATCAATCTGTCTGTCGTTCTGTGACTCTATCTATCTGTCAATCTGTCTGTCTATCTATCTCTATCGTTCTATGAAGCTATCTCTTTCTATGATTCTATCTTTCTATCCGTCCGTCCATCTATCTTTTATCGTACTATCGTTTTATCTTTAGTTCCATCTATCTATCATTCTATTGTATTATCTTTAGTTCCATCTATCTATCTATCTATCTATCTATCTATCGATCTGTCTGTCTGTCTGTCTGTCATTCTGTGATTCTATCTATGTCAATCTGTCTATCTATCTATCGTTCTATGAAGCTATCTCTTTCTATGATTCTATCTTTCTATCCGTCCGTCCATCTATCTATCTTTCTATCATTCTATCGTTCTATTGTACTATCGTTTTATCTTTAGTTCCATCTATCTATCTATCTATCTATCTATCTGTCTGTCTCTCTCTATCTTATCTGTCTGTCTATCATTCTATGATGCTATCTCTTTCTATGATTCTATCTTTCCATCCATCCTTGTTCTATCATTCTATCTACTGTCCCATTCATTCATTCATTCATTTATTCATTCATCTGAATTTCAATACATTTTAATTCTGCTTCCTTAAATTCAAATTCAAGTTTGATGCAATTCTGCATCCTGTTTACTACCTCGATTCAAATTGAATTGGAATTCAGGAATTCAGGCATTCTCAGTTCAATTCCGAATGAGTGCAACCCAAGTGCTTGCGGATGAGGTCATCCAGTATCTTTAGGTGATTTAATATTTTCACTCTCCACGAGAAGCTCAAGATGCACTTCATTGAACTATGAACACTAACTGTTGAGCACACAATCACTGCAGTCTACAAGCCGATTGAAGTCAATTTGTTGGTAAACCTGTCACTCATAATTAGCAGAACGCAAGTGGGCTGCAGTCAGACGAACTGACAGACAGTAATCTATAGAGCCACGGCGGGTTCTTAGTTCAATACGAGATTTTCCAAGCAGGCTTCAAAGGAACGCAGCAGCCAGACACTTCAAAAGCAGAGCGAGCTCTGGAAAAGCCTGACGTCCCACACGGTGGAGGAGAGGAGGAGGGGGAGGAAGTGATGGAAGCCTTTTTTGTTTGACGGATCTGGCAGACGAAAAAAGAGGGTGGGGGGTGAAATCCTTCCTTGTAAGAGATTTAGTCTTTTGGATTAAAGGAAAGTGCGTCCAGAGTGGGATGTGTCTCAGAGCGCAGCGGAAAAGGATGAACTGGAATCCATTGCGACTAGAGACACGATTCCCTTTTACATGCTCACACAAACGGCTTATAAAGGAACCTGGATTCCCAATGCATTATTATCTAGCTTTGTTGACTACACAAAATTTACACAAAGTATGCTACCGGTCAAAAGTTTAAGGTCAGTAAGATCATTCAAAAACATTCAAAATATCACAAAATATTTATTTTTCAAATTATACTTTAAATTTCTGTGAGAGTCTTGAAAAAATGTTCCGCAAAAATTTAAAAGAGCACAAATGTTTTAAACACCAAATCAGCTTATCAGAATGATTTCTGAAGGATCATGTGACACTGAAGACTGGAGTAATAGCTGCTTAAAATGTAGCTTTGCCATCACATGAATAAGTTACATTTTTAAATATATTCAAATTATAAGGTTACTTTAAATTGTAGTACTATTTCCGAATATTACTGTATTTTTGATAAATCTTCCCAACCCCAAACTTTTCCTAGTGTGCATTTTTAATGGCCCCTAATAAGTGTATTATCTACACATACCTTTCATTTAAAGTCATTCCCTTTCATAACAAATGTTCGCATTACTAATCTTATGTTTTCAAACAGGTTGTGTGAAAGGAAATGCTGGTAGTGTTAGATGTGTTAGAAGTGTTATCGGTGGACTTTGAAAAGTTTTGAAAATGTAAAAATAGTACCAAAGCGTGCTTGCTTTGTCTTTCAAATAAGTTCCACCTTGTAATTCTTTCCTGAAGAAACATTTGTGCTGTAAAGAGGCTTGTTTATTTTGGTCAGCGCCCAGAATGTCCGTCTTTCAGTGTTTCTTCCTCTGCGGCATCACACATTTCCCCCCTGCACTCCCTTTGAAACCTGAGCCTGATATTACGGCATAGAGGTGTCATTCATGTTATTTTAGGTTTCACTCTTGCTGGAGGCATTTCGACCCCACACACACCCACATACAGTCAAGTGGCCCTCTGGGGACTTTATTCAAACAGACACAGCACAAACACAATTCGGCACTGATCCCGGATCTGGTGAAATATCAGTTCTTACAGAGCTTGTTATAGAGGAGAATTGTCCTCCACGGGCCGTGTTTGACAGAACGTGATAAACGAGTTTTGAATCAGTTCAGCATTACGCCATAGAAGAGGTGGAGCGTTATAGCAGTGCGGTATCCTCAACAGGCTGATAAAATAGATCAATGGATTCCTGAGGTTCTGAAGAGCAAGAGGTCTGATTTCAGCAAGAATGTTACCATTTCTTTAGACATGTATAGGATCACTGCCAGTGCAGAAAATAGCCAAGAGGAGAAAGACGCCGCTGAATTTCTCAATTGTACTCCAGTGAAATTCTGTCTGACCACTACTGTAGTTAGAACCCCCTTTGTGGTTAACCACCCCCTTGACGCAAATGAAGAAAGGTTGTTGTTGTTGTTTCTGGTGGGCAGTCTGCATTTACAGATGAGCTCATAAATTTATATATCCCCTGCTGAATCTGTAAAATGTGTGGCTATTTTGAAAAAAAAAATTGATGCAATCTCAAAAAATAAAATAAAAATAAATGAAAAATAATTACTCCGTTCTTCCCTGAAGAAGTAACATACCAGACATGTATACACTATTTGAAATGTTTAGGGATAGTAAGATTTGTTTAATGTTTTTGTTCACCAAGGCTACATTTATTTGATCAAAAATACAGGAAAACAGCAATATTGTGAAATATTATTACGATTTAAAATAACTATTTTCTATTGTAATACATTTTAGAAGTGCTGTCAAATCGATTAATCACATTAAAAAAATGTTTACATAATATATGTGTGTACTGTGTATATTTATATGCATATATAAATACACACACATACATGTATGTATAATGTATATATTAATGTATAATATATACATGTATGTCTGTGTATTTATATATATTTGTACATATATATTTATACATATAGTATGAATATAAATATATATTACATATACAAAAAGTCTTCAGTGTCACATCATGATACTTCAGAAATCATTATATATGCTGATTTGGTGCTCAAGAAATATTTCTTCTTATTGTCAATGTTGAAAACAGTTGTGCTGTTTTTGTGGAAAATGATATATTTTTTTCAGGATTCTTTGATGACTAGAAAATGAAAAAGAACAGTTTATTTTTGAAATAGAAATATGTTGTCACATTATAAATATCTTTACTGTCACTTTAATTTCTCTCTCAAAAAAAGTACTGACCCACACTTTTAAATATAAGCATGTATTCCCCAAGAAAATAGATATTGTGCATTTTTTATTTAATTTTGTGGAAAAATGTCTTAATTTTCCCAGTCAACCAAGTAGACAATGAAAAGAAATATTAAAAATATCAGCTGTATTTAATCAGACTGGAAATAAAAGGTCACATTGAGCATACTCTTCTTGACAATGTTTGCGACTGTTAGCTGTTCTCGCATTATTGCCTCCTTAGGTTAAATCTCTGTATTCCTCATTTGAATAAACATGTCAGTTAAATGAATAAATGTAGATGTGATGCCAGCAACTATTTTTTTTTCTCTGCAATGCCTTTTTAGCACCTAACAGAAATTCAATTCATCAAACTACACCACCTTCACTTTTCTCCTAATTTTTGCTTTAAGCCACAGTGCGGGACATGTAGAGTTGAATTGTAGCTCTTCTATTAATAATGTTGGTTTCTCTCCTCAGGGATGTGATAAAGAGAATAGACCAGTCTGAGTTTGAGGGATTCGAGTACATTAATCCTCTGCTGATCTCCAATGAAGAAACTGTATGAGGGAAGAACAATACGGCTGATGTTTCTCTGCCTGCGGCTCCACAAGACTACTACAGCTGAGTTTAGCTCAGACTCAGACATGTGTCAGAGAAGAACTTTCCTTAAAACGGTGTTAAAGACAAAAAGCAACACTAAGACTTCAAGTTTCAGACCCTGCTTGAGTTATTTTGGGGTTACACTGGAAGAAGAAACGACTGGAGGATCTTCAGAAAACAAACTCAGAACTATTCCCCAAATTTCAGCTGTTGATTGTCTTCCTGCTTCCCAGCATCCTCTTTAATTTTCACGCCCATGTTTGTGTGTGTGCGCGCACTGTTGCCTGGGACTGAAGTTAGTTCCTTCGATGTGTGCCTGCGTCCATCAGAGACTACATTTCCCATCAACCCTAGCTAAATATGACAGTTCTAACTTAATGTGCACTTTTGTTTTGTTCGATTTTTTTTTTATTTTTTGGATTCTCTTTAATCTTGTATGAGGCGCGTCCTCAAGTGAAACAAGAATGTATAATGTTTAAAGGTAAAAAAAAAGTTGTATTATAGTGTAGGTAGCCAATCGAAGAATTTATGATGCCTTCTATGATGCAAAGTGGCACATTTTAATTCATGACCATGATGGTTTCATCCACAGTGGGTAGCTGTGCTTCAAACCACAAGCTTTTAACCACCCATGTTGGTTTTACAGAGTAAATGGGAGATAAAATGTGTTTTTTGAAGAAGTGCCTCAAAGATCCAAAATTCACCATGCTCCAAACTACTCTGAACTCCACGTTAGAGTGGAGTTGGTATTCCAATGCACCATCCAATGAGAAAGTGGGCTGCAGGTGTTATTATTATTATTATTATTATTTACATAACACAAACACACTGATACATATGTTGAAACAACAAAACATTAGGTTAGACACTGAATGATCACAGAGCCCAAATACATCAGACCAGCAGCAATATAACCAACCTAGGTTTATTGGAAAAACGTTCCTCTATCCATGTTTTTGTGCAAATTATTGTTATTGGGCATATTACCAATTACTAAGGACTTTTTTTGCACAGTTCCTTGCACAATACTATGTTATGACCTCAAAACACTTGTATGGTGCATGATTTGTAATACATTTTAAAATTTGCACCACATAACCTGCTACATATGTATGGTTTTTCCCACATAGTAAACTTGCTCGGTAGCTCACCCGGTACAGCATTGCACAAGTCACAATAAAAGAGCTCAAAGACTTTTGTAGAAGCTAGCTAAAAAACCTTCCGTTTGCTTCAGTTAGGTTTAGGGTTGGTGTGTTATTTTCAAATGCGATAGAGCATTAACCTCACCGGAAATTTCATTTCCGAACCACCACATTACAAAAAAGCAACCAACATAAAATGCTGCCAGATTTACATTCATCTAGCTCAGATAAAACCGAATGCGCTTTTAGCATTTCACGTTGAAAGTGTCACGAAACATTAAAAAAAAAAAAAAACAATATCATTTTGCATAAATGTTTTTTCCAATGAGCCTGGGTTTAATATTACAGTAGAATTCAATACAAACGCACACTATATTACTAAAATGGCTGCTTCTCACTCTGATAAGAGGGTTTTGTGTTGTTGTACTCTTGTGATCTGTCAATAACATGCTGTTGAGACGTTGTGAAGAGCGAGAGAATGCAAACAAGGGTTTGTACGTCATGTCGCTGGTGTTGTGTGGTGGTAAAATTGTGCAACAGTGATGTGACTGAATCTCAGATGACCTAAACGCATGGCGGAACTGTCTTTACAGTCACAGTCAGATGCTTAAACTGAACCCATTGCAACACTCGATATCAAACACAGTTAGCACTGAATGCTAATCTTATATCATTCAGTGACAGGTTGTATTCGGAACGGAGTTCTAGCCTACTACTGTACTTGTAGTATATACTGTATTCTGTCTACTATTTTTATTAATAGTAGGTGAAATGATTGTCAATATTCCACGCTAAACACTTTTCAATATTAGTAAACTACACTATCACGTTACCTTGTGATGTTGCATATAAGCAACTAATAATGACTATTTTGTATTTTAAAATCAATTTTGTGTAAAAATGCTGTGAGTGTTTACACTTAGGCAAAATAGTGAGCCAAAAAAAGAGTTGGAAATGGAAGATCAAGTTGTCTGTATTGCATTATGGGATATGTTATTCTGCGCTGTGTGTGTCTTGGCAAATGTAGTAGGTCATCTGGGTATCCCATGCATACTGTGCACAGTATACATACCGCAGAGATCGTGAGAGTAGCATGTTAATAGCCGTACTAAACCATCATGTCTATTTAAATTCCAGGCCACACAAAAAAAGCTCTTAAAAATTAACTTCAAAATCCGTAATTTCCCTTTAAAGAATAAAAACAGCCAATCACAGGCTAGCTTGACTGATTAATCCCTCACAGTGATAAGGTATTGTGTTATTAAGCAACTAGATATGTTTTCTATCTTCCATTGCATTTAATCTCCAAGTTTTGTTTTTTTTTATTCCCCTCTTTTCCTGAAGAGCGAAGACAACACTCTTAGATGTGAACGCTTTGATGAAATCAGACCTGTATGAAGAATTGCTGCCATGTTAACAGGATTAATTAGCTGCTTTTGTGTCAGACAGTAGTGAGATTAGCAGACGGGCTAAGAACAAAGAGCGGCCCAGGAGATAACAAGCGTGACGAACGTAGCGATAACGAGGCAGAGAGCAAAGCCACATTTCCCCACCGATTTCAGCTCTCTAATGAAAAGCTGGTACAAAAACAGGCACAAAATTTTGATGAACTCCACTATTTATGAATGATTGTTTGTGACAGGAACTTCAGGTGAATGCAAACTGCCAACAAGTGGCATTCCAGTATAGTTTGACAGGGCCATTGCTAGTGCAGATTTTCAGGTTTTTAAGGTAAAGTTGGTCCTACACCAAATTTGCTTCATTTTCATTCCTGTACACCAATGATTACTTTTACAAACTGTACGAGAAACAGGTACTATGGTATATTACAAAGGACCAAGTAATAAATCATCTTCATGCGACCAACAACTTAATTTTCCACCAGCTTGAGCTAATGTACAGAACCCATGTGAAATGGTGTCAGATTTATGATTGTCCTTTGTTGGGGTTTTATTCATGTTTATATTTGAACTGGAATGAGTTTGGCATAATTGTAAATATCTGTAATTTAACCCTTAAAATTTTCACAGAAAAAAAAGAAATAAATCTGTTTCTGCATCATTATAAGCGATATCTCAATCCAGTGTCCCAGCCGCTAGTCTCAAACTTAGAGCCCAAGACTGCAATAAAATAAAAGTTCCTGTCCCTGAAAACATTTTAAGCAAGAAATTACCATTATTTATCAACTTGCCAAATACAAAAGCTGTCGCAAGCTGTTTTCTGCTTTTCTTTCTTTTTTGCTTCTTTCCTCATGTTGAGTCCAAAGCAAATGACGCTCTTATCAATGTGCTACAGGGGAATACTTTTATATTTGAAGTGTTTGTTTTATAAATTATTGTAAATGAAAGCTCTAGTAGAGTTTCTGTGGGCTGAGGGTGGGAGAGAGAGATGTGAACATGTCTTTGGTTTTATGAAGTTAAGTCTTAAGCATCTTAGATAACAACTGTAAATCAGTAAATGTTCATTGTAATGACTTCACATTTCCTGTCTCATGATTTCTGGGTGTGGAGAAAAAAAAGAAAAGAAAAGAAAAACACTGGTCTGTGAGAGAGCACTGTCTTTATTGCACAATGCATATTTATCAATCATATTTTATAAGTATTTAAAGGAATAGTTCACCCAAAAGTGAAAAGTTGCTGAAAATGTACTCACCTTCAGGCCATCCAAGTTTGTTTCTTCATCTCAACAGATTTGGAGAGTTTTAGCATTACATCACTTGCTCCCTGTTCTCTTCAGTGAATGGGTGCTGTCAGAATGAGCGTTTAAACAGCTGATAAAAACTTCACAAAAATCCACTAGTAATGTATTTCACAAGTTGTGTGTTTGTAATAAACAAATCCATATTTAAGGCATTTTTAATTTCAGACCAGGCTGACATATGAGTCCTTTATCCATATTATTGCTTTCTCCAGAGAAAAAGTAAGCTCCTCTGAATCAGGAGAGAAATCTGCACAGATCAAACACAGTTTGACACAAGTGAAAACTGTCCAAAACAGTTCTAAATAAGTATGTCAGTGGGGTTTTGATGTGAGAGGACAATAGGGGATGGACTTTTTCACTGAAGGAAGTGTTATTGTGGATTATGGACCAGAAGCGACAGTTTAAAGTTAAAAGACTGTAATGACTGATTTGTTTATTACAAACATGCAGCTTTTCACTTTACAACACATTAATTAATGGACTTGAATTGTGTGGACTACTTGTGGATTACTGTTTATTTATCAGAAGTTTGGACTCTCATTCTGACGGCACCCATTCACTGCTGAAGATCCATTGATGAGCAATAGGTGTATGGCTAAATTTCTCCAAATCTGTTCCGATGAAGAAACAAACTGATCTACATCTTGGATGACCTGAGGGCGAGTACATTTTCAGCAAGTCTTCCTTCTTGGGTAAACTATTCCTTTCCAGGTCTTCTGGTTAAAGTAATGAAAATGTTAATGTAATACTTTGCAAGCACATGCAACATAAAGGAAAATTCAAGTATCTAAAATAATATAACAAAATGTCCTTGTCATCACCAAATAATGTCTTCATGCATCTCTGATAAACATTGTGCAAGATGACCATCACATTGCATTTGGGTGAACCTGAAAAAAACAACAAATGTTTTTAACAATAGTGAGCAACACAAACACACACAATCCAATACACCATAACTTAAGAGAAATCAGTGTTCGTTCCAGTAATATGTGGTTTGTAAACCCAAACACAAGGGTGCTACAGCAAGACCGTTTCTCTCTTGCACAATGAGCAGTTTTGGAAACAAAATAAGATTTTTGAGTCATGATAAGTTATTGATCCCTCACTGTCTCTCAAAAAACAATTTGGGAATAATGCATGTTGATGTAAGTTTTGGACTGTAGAGAAGCTGTTTACAATGTAGCTGATCCCCTGATATCACTCAAAAAGCATCTATCTGGAAACGCTTCAATAATTCATGCTTCTCATTTCAGATTTTCTCTTGGTATCCAACAATTCTTAACATGCATTTGCTAAAACCTCACTGTTAGAATTCATGCACGATTTTTAAATCATGAATAGTTGGTGGCTTTTTTGTAGCATTTTATAGTAGCAGATACAGAAAAGTGAATAACTCCATTTATAGTAATTTAGTTATGTGTGCACAAAAATAAACCACTGAGGAATAGTTTGTTGTAGTAAGCCTAACAAGCACACATAAACTGCAAGGTCATCAGGTCTCAAATTTGACTTTCCAATGACCGACAGATCATTCCTCCTCCCCAAACGCCACTCATTTCTGGGCGCATTCATTTGTTTGTGTTCCCTTTCCCTTCAAGACTCCTTCCTTTCCTCGCTAATCCCTTTTCCAACCCAGACGGCTTGATGCTTCCCAGCAGCAAACCTCAAAACCATTCTGTGAATCTACGCGTGCCAACCCACCCCTGATTCCCTCCATCAAGATTTCCATCTCTTCACCAGTCTTGCCCTCGGCTCGTATCGACGCCCTCGGAAACTCGCTCTCTATATCTGCCTGTTTCTCTATCTGTCTTTCCCTAGACAAGAGCGCTCATTGTGTCTCTCTCACGGGGCCGCCTGTGTTCTGCTGTGCTCTGCAGTCTGGCCAATGTACACACGGCGGGCAGAGAGCGGGCAGCGGCGCACGCCAGCCCTGCGCTCGCAACAAAGTGCTGCCTTGTTCTGCGAGGTTCGCCGCTGCCCACCACGCCGAAGGAGCGCTGCTCTCAGACCTCGCAAGAATCTGGTGACTTTTTGACCCGTTTTGATGAATAACTGTCCTTCTTAGAGTTTCTCTTCCTTCTCTCTTTAAGTACACTCACAGTCGCCATGTTTCAACATAGTGTTTCCTCCTTCTGAGAAGTGCTCCAAAGTTCACAGGCAGAAAGGTTCATAAACAGCCTTTTTGGAGAGTTGGCATTGGGTAAAGATGACAGCAAGGTGAAAATGACACCTACAAAAGCCTGTAGCACTGGCATATGAATTTACAGGATATATAACAGTTCCATTGAGTTTTTTAATTCAACATCAAGATTTTAACTTAAAAAGTATATGAATCTGCAAGGAAAATTTGATAACAGTTTACAATTAAGTTCAATTTGTTTTCAAAACTGTTACAAAATTATTAATTTATGTATTACGAATAAACGTGAATTAACAATGACCATTAAACACTTTTAACAAATTTGTAAATGTCTAAAATAACATTAAACTAGATTACACTGCAAGTGGATCTGCAAAGTGTGAAAAATATTTTTTTGTACTATATCTATGTTTTTTGTACTATATCTATATCTTTATATAAATAATTTATATAAAATGATTAAAGTGCCCCTATTATGGGTTATGAAAGATTCATATTTTGGTTTTGGGCGTCCCCAACAACAGGTTGACATGCATGCAATGTCAAAAAAAACACTTTCATTGTCTTATAATATGCATTTATTTTTACCTTATTTGCTCAACGACTCCCAAATGATTCGCTAAACGTTTCATTTTTCCAAACCCCTCCTTTCCGTGACGCTAATCTGCGGTGATTGGTCTGATTGGTCGATTTTATTTCCATTTCATCATGCCTTATATGCCTGATAAAGCAACATTTTGCAGTGCTGCTTTGAGTACAGCGTTACCGGGGAAACGGCTATTTTTACCGCTTCAAAAGCTGCACCTAGTGACAAAGAATGAATTTGCATTTTCATTCAGACTAATGCAAAAATTAAGTTTTCCCAAGTATATATCGCTGCAGCCCAGAGACCTCCAAGTGGGAGGAACTTACCTCAAAGTGGGAGGGACTTATGCCGCAAGTAGGTTGGGCAGCTCCAAGTGGGAGGGTAGGTTTAGGGTTAGGTTTGGTGGAGGGCATTTTAACAAAGCCCAACCCATTTGGAGCTGGCTCCGACCTCCGTTTATATCTATCTCAGTTTTCCCAGGTCAGGGTTAGGATATTGACATATTGACATCAACATGAAACGGCTTGAAATTCGTTTTAAAAACGACTCGTTTCAATGATTCAGTGTCGACTCTTTCTTTTGAGAGACAATAACTTTATACACAGTGTACTTTCAGATTTAAAAACTTTGCAGGATGTTTTCATTCACTTAGAGCTGTTACACACACTGCATGAAAGGTAATTTCCAAAAATCCATAATTGGGGGACTTTAAAAGTACAAATATTCCATGTAGTCTCTCAATTAATTAGAACAAAAAAATATATATATATATAATTATATAAGAAAAAGAAAAATGCATTTTAAGTCATGTTACATTGCAAGACGTCAACTTTGCTCGATTTAGATCAACTTTCCAAAAGTAATTCTATTTAAACAACCTAATAACAAAACTTGTAATTCTCAAAATGCAGACTGATTTTTAAATGGTTTGCCATAAAGTAGCGGGGTATTTCCATCTGAAACAAACACTGTACTACCTCATTATTGTTTTAGTCCCAGAATTCAGTGTCATGTGTTGTGTAATACTTTGCATACTTTGTACAATAATACAAAAACAATAACAGCTGCTAAACGTTGCTATGTTCATCAATCAAAATAAAGAATCAAGTGTTCATAAAGCATCAAATAAATATAAATCCCATCTGAACTGGATCCTCTGCTCTACATCTGCGGCGATGACATCACATCCAGGAGTGAGTTACATAAGCGTGGCTGTGATATCCATCTCGCAGCGCTCCACCAGCACCCAAGGCGCAAACACTCAAATCCATTTCATTTAGGGAAAATAAAATGTCTTTCTCCAGCAAATGACTAATTTTATTTTGGCCGTTTGAAAGAGGTGATAGAATGCATGATTCTATCCACCAACACTTCATCTTACAGCCTAGTGAAGCTGTTTTGCCAAGGGGTCCAAGAGAGTGAGCGCATGTATGTTCTGGCTTTACCTAAAGAGCCAGCTAAACATCTCTAGTGCCAAAGCTGATCTCAGTCTTTTACTCTCTGCTGTTCCAGAACATGCATCTACTCTCCAGTGAGAGCAGATCACATCTCCTGCATCCTCATTTGAGTTGCTGTTCTGAAACAAAACACCTGAATTCTGAGATTTTTTAATGAGCTTCTGAGAAATCAGAACTTGAGTGAAGAAGAAAAAAAAACTTTTGTAATACAAGTGTAATTTAATTCACAACAATTTCTGATTGGATTATTTGCTAAAACTTCTCTGGCCATTCAGCTGCCAAAAGCAATGCCAAATTGAAGAATGTTGGGATATTGTAGATTTTATGCACTGGATATTTCGTGGCAGTCACCCAATGTGACATTTTGGGTTGTTGAAGCCCAAACATACTATTGGTATTGTTGTCATCTTTGGTTCTGCATTGTGAAATCAATCAACTTTGGGGATTTTTTTTACCTATTTATACGAAATGTTCACTCACCCTGCAGGAAACGGCATCAGACACATTGGGCAGCACTCCAGTCCTGATCCAGATGCTGCTCCAGATCCTTCTGTTCCTGATGTTGTTCCCAGTTCTGATCCAGATGCTGCTCTAGATCCTTCTGCTACTAATTTTGTCGCCAGTCCTGATCCAGATGCTGCTCCAGATTCTTCTGTCCCAGATTTTTTCCCCAAATTCAATCCAGATTTTGTTCCCTGCCCCAATCCAGATCCACTTTCTCTTGAATTTGTTCCCAGCCCTGACTCAAATCCACCTAGCCCTGATTTTGTTCTCTGCCCTGCTCCAGATCCACTTGCTCCATGTTTTGTTCCCATGCTGGAAACTGCTTCAGATATTGTTCTTAGCCATGATCCAGATCCTCCTGCACCTGTTTTTATCCCCTTCCCTGGTCCAGATTCTGTATCCAATCCCACTCCAGGTTTTGATCCAAGCACCAATCCAGATCCTCTTACTCCTGATTTTGCTCGCTGACCTGCTCCAGATTTTGCTTTCTGCCCTGATCCAGATCCACCTGCTCCTTTTGTTCCCATGCCTGATACCGAACCTTCTGCTTCAGACACTGTTCTTAACCATGATCCAGATCCTCCTGCACCTGTTTTTGCCCCCTTCCCTGCTCCAGATTCCACATCCAATCCTGCTCCAGATCCTCTTGTGACTTCTTGCGTTTTAGAGACTTTCCCCACTTGGTCAAATTTGTCACCCTGTTTATCTGACAATTCACGATCCTCAATGCAACTGACTTTGCCTTCTAGGTGGCGCTGCTGAACAGTTTGTACATCACATACTGACACACTCTCCTGATCAGGTGAAGATGCATGATTCTCTTGATCAGCGATGGCTGGTGGACTACATTCTCCCATGTTCTCTGCAGCTGGAGGTTGTAAAGGGTTCTTGACCTCATTCTCTGGTGGTGGGTTGTTGAGGAAAGACGGAGCGGGCAAATCCGGAAGGGGATTAACATCTTCATCTGCACTGCACCACCTCCAATCACTTACTTTTTGTACAGGAGCTTTCTAAAGAAATAGAGAGGAAATCACACTGTATTACACAAATTATCACACTTGTGAATTAGACCCCTCTGTTAACAACATAATTTAAACATTTTACACAAAATGTGCTGTTTGGATACCAGCTTTGTTAGTTGTTCTGAAGAACAGCCAAATAAAAGTATGAAGTCATGACTGTAAACACATCTAAACCCAAACTGACATGTGACAGAGATCCAAAGAAAAAACAACTGATGCCAGAAAACCATTATATTTGTGTATTTTTCAGCATAAAACAAAACAAAGAGAGACATTAATTTGCTTTTTTAAACATCGCATAATTTTTAAAGATAAATGGTATGGAAATAATGTTTATTTGGCACTTTAAAGGAAACAAATTATTACATAGAATTAGGGCTGGGCGATTTATCTCATGCAATATGCATGCGCATCTCGTCAGTAAATGGATTACGGTAAATCCCATCACCTGTTTCAATGGAGCGCATTTAAGACATGATGTTCAGGCCGGAGAAGCTACGCTACATCGCGTTCATTATCGCAGATGAATCGCCTTCTTCGATAATGAACGCCAGATTGCGCGAGCTTCTCAGTGAACTACGGCTCCGTGTATTAAATGCCGCTCCATTTGAAAACAGGTGATGGGGATTTACCGCTAATCAAGGAGCCGGTTTTACTGACGAGATGCGCATGCATATTGCATGAGATAAATCGCCCAGCCCTACATAGAATTACTAAAGAAATAATATTAAAAAGGTCAATGACAGGAGGTGCTTATTTACCTTCAGAAAATGTTGATTGTCCTGCTCAGGTGATTAAACTACATATTATAAATTGTA
Source organism: Tor tambroides (assembly GCA_021397915.2). Taxonomy (NCBI): domain Eukaryota; kingdom Metazoa; phylum Chordata; class Actinopteri; order Cypriniformes; family Cyprinidae; genus Tor; species Tor tambroides. Next base: position 37,645 of record JAFVLL020018445.1, on the reverse strand, counting down.
TATGGAAAAACTGAATATAAAATATAATTTTTGTAAACGTGATACCAAAAAAGTTCAATTTAAAACTAAGTAATTTCTAGTGAATATGTTTTCCTTACATTCCATATGTTATGTCCATAAAATAAAATTAAGTACAATCAACAAAATTAATTAAACAGATTTTAAACTAAAATTCTGATATTGCTTTACGATTTGAACTGTTTGGGATTTGTACCTCAAATGTTATTTGTTGTATGTTTTTAAGTAATGAGACACCAAAGTGGACCCATTTCATGGAAAATGTCATTTATTAAATAAACATGTTGCCCAGGACAACACACCACAGTCTTGTTGCCAATTCTGGAAAGGACAATTCAGTACTGTCCATCCTCTCATCTCCATGGAAAATAACACTGAGCCTACTTTTCCCATGTACAGAGGAAAATCTGAGATTTAAGGTCTCACAGTTAGAGGGTGGGTCCTGCTTTTAAAGACAGTGATATATTATTGGTAATTCATAAGTGACATTTTGGTGAAGGGAATGAAGTGTTTGTGATGTGACGGTATAAGGTCATCTCTAGACCTTACAGTGTTGATTTGCATCTAACATCCATTTCAGGACAAAATGCAGGAATTATTCATACGATATGAAACAGGGTCGTGCAATAGTATGAGACTCAATAAACACTACAATGTATATTAAATACTGCATGTTGAACCTCCTAACTACTCCAAACAGATCTACAAACACAGAGCCCCTCCCTCTTCCATGATAACCACTGATGATAAGCTGATGTTTTACCGTGGATGAAGGTGGGGGGAGCTGTGGAATACATTCTTCCTGATCAGACTGCAGGGTTGGGCAAAAGGCTCTCAAGGTAAGAGCCCAGAGTCTCTCCACATCATTTAATTCAGAACTCTCCCACCACCTCGCCCTGCAGAATTGAACAGGAAATAATATTAAGTCAAAATATCGTTACAGAAATGTATATTATATTATATTATGAAGAGAGCTTCATTTGCTGAGTATTAACTGCCGTGACATTAGACTTCGTACCTGCCTGTAGATGTTTTGCTGCAGCTGCTGCCCTGTTCTGCACTCAGACTGCCATTTGACTTTTTGATCGTCGTCTGCTGCTCGCATCTACTCTCCTCAATCGCTGACTTCTTCCTCTTTAGTTTAGACATCGCAGTCATTCGGTTATAGACACTGAAGCTCCATCAAACGCACATAGCTTAGCCAAATAATGAAAACTACGCGGGAGTTTTTTTTTTGAACTACTTCCGTGTTCGGTCACAAAAGTTTTTTTTGCGTTAAAGCTGCGCACTGACTGCGCAGTTCGAATGAAATTTCGTTGCTGAAATATATGACTTGGGATTTCTATTGTTTGATTTTAAAACAAAAGATGTACGTTGGGCTTAACTTTAATGTGCTTAAGGAAATGCTTATGTTTTATTAATTCATTTATTCAGTTCAACATCATTGTTATTTGGCTACTTCTTTATTGGTGTGATTATAGCCTAATGTTTTCAAAGCATCAATACACACACATGCAGACAGTGGTATTCATCTTCTTCTCTAAAATTCATACCTGAATGCAGTGTTAGTGTGCAATTGCATAAAAGTGCAAATGATTATTAGTATTGTGTGTGTGTGTGTGTGTGTGTTGTTGCTTAAATAATATTAGCCTATATTTAAAGTAGTCATGTCAACAAAATGATAAAAATGATCTAGTGAGAAGGTCGCACAGTCAAAAGTTAGACTAATTTCTGTTTTTTTGTTGTTAATTGTTTGCTCTAGGAATCTTCTCTCTGTGAGAATAAAATAATCTATCCCAGTTGACATTTATCAGATTCAAATTGATAGTAATGGGATGATTTTAGGATCTTAAGGATAAAACATACACAAACACTATAACTGGAATGGGCTATAATGATTATGATTATGCAGTGATGGAAGAAACCCACGAATGCATACTATCAACATCAATGCATTATGAAGGAACATATGGAGGGGAAAAAAACTAAGAGGTGGTTTCTGGTGGCCACCACCGAAATAAATGATCCATACGAGGTGCCTCAGCTCTGAGCTCTGGAGAGGCTGAGGCAAGGTTTGGAACCGTCTCTCTCCTCTGGATGAGAATTCCAGAAGGTTCTAATGCTGACACTGATGGTTCCATAGCCACACAGTGAGAGAGTACAATAGCAGATGAGTTTTGAGTAAGTCTGTTCAGGGATGGAGCCGGGGAGACGGCATCCAGGAAAGAGCGCTTATGTCATTAGGACTTGTGTGAGGCAATGTTGTGAGCCGTAGCCATGGTTGCCTGATGAATGATGAAAAATGTAAAAATAGCGGGCGCTGCCCAAGTCCTTCCAAAAGCAAGCTTTCTCAATGCACTGTGGAAGAAGTGTGAGGTGGCAAAAAGAGAGTGAGGAGATTAAAGAATGGCTAATGTGCTGGAGAAGATGTTTAATTCGGCCTAGCTGTTTTGACAAATCCATGGTGTGTTAGAAAACTGAAATTCCCTGAATGTCACACAAGTTCCCCTGAAAATCTAATTTAGGAAGTCTCTTTTTCAATATCTTTTAGTTATGATATGACAAATCTGTAAATATTTATGTGATGTTTGCAGGGCGATGTATAGGCTATGCCTTTTTTTTGTGATTTTATGCCATGCAAAGTAATTGTATCAGTTTTCATTTGTGAGAATTATGCCCATTTGCGTCATACATGAATTTGTATTGCTGTGTGGCTATTTTCACACCGTTTATCACTACTGTGAAATTATTATATTGATCTGAATAGAGCTGCAGTGGTTGTTTTTTGTAGATCAGCCTGGAAGTTCCCTGACAAAAACCCAATAGAAATTTTATGCAGAAAATAAGCTCTGTGACCAATAAAGATTTGATTCATACACATTTTGTTCATTATGATAATCTTCAGAAACATCACCACCATTAAGCTTTCAACAACACTGTCAGTCTTTATAAAAAAAATCCCTGAAAATCAGAATATTTAGAATAGTTTTCAAGAGTGTGATAATAAACAATGAGGTGGTGAAAGCAGGCTAGTGAGTAGATGAATTTGTTTGGCATGCTGAAGTTTAATTTTAATTTATCCATTTGTTAGCAACTGTCTTTTTCTATTAAAAACACAAGGAGGAATTACTGATTTATTTATACCTTTTCAAAAAACCCATTGACTTTAGGATGGTGGAATTGGAAATGCTAAAATGCCAACTCATTTCCAGATTTTGGCCTATAAAACTATGTCATCCCTGCAGCACTTCCAAGTTTAAATGAACAGAATTGTGGTGCTTTTGTAGAGTGTACTATAACAGAATTTTCATTTTTGGGTGAATTTTAAAAGGGAAGTGTATATTTTCTGCATCACTAATGCCTCCAAACGGAATTTCACAATTAATAACAGGTTTTCTGAACACTCCCCTTTTCTGCTATAGGCATACCAACTGTTGCTTTAATAGACAAAACTCCATAACAGTTTTGGAAATTGTAAGCTGTGAAAATTACATGATCTATGACCTTTATACAGTGCATGTCATTGTAAAGACTGTAAGTCTAGCCCCCACAGCCTCATTTTCATCCACGTTATATGCAATATGGCATCTAACCTGGCTAAAGTCTATTGGTTCGCTAAATCGATAGCTCAGCCGTTATTTGTGCCTTGTTGCTGTGGCAGACGGCTCAAAATAGCGATGAGAAGTCTGCATCATTGCGGCGAATTGGCTGTTTTGAATGATTTGCTTCAATGAATCATCTCAAATAGCAGATTCATTGGTTCTTTTTACGTCATCACATATGGTGACAACATTACGTAATTTTTCACACCACCAACCTCTGCATTGGTGGCGTTAGCAATTTGAGCAATGTTTTGACAGCACAGCACCACAAAGCCACATAATTTGCTTACCTGAAGTTGCATATTAAGCTGGGTTAGAAGGAAGCATTAGCTAACTTCTACAAAAATGACAGACATCACCTGAGATACAGTTTACAAAATGAGTCTGACAGAGATCTTCTCAGCCAGTATCTGTTACCAAACCTCTGCCCTGCCAAGCTGCCAGTATGTAACCGGAGGAGTTGCGTCTCCGGCTCCAGCTCCGGGGAGAGACGTGGGCACAGCCTCTCACCAGAATGATTAAGCCGCAGGTCTGCCCTTTCTCAAAAAGGTCACGGCTCTGATGGGTTTGACTTGTCAGACAGCTGGCACAGGTTGCACTGGCAGTGCTGAGAAAGAGAGACTTATCTGTGTTTTTACAAAACATCAGCATGTCTCTCTGCATATAATTCTGCTTCTTAAAAGCTGAATAAATGGCAGTAATGCAGCACTTATCTTTGGTTTCTTCTTATCTGAGCCTAGCAGATATATTTTGATCCTGTTTGTTAAGAGGGTGGTGGCGTAGCTTGGGCAGAGAAAACTGGCTGTCAACAACAACCACACACCAAATCTCTCTTAAACCGCTCGCAGTGCAGTTCATAACCTTTTAATTGCAACCTACCAAATCAAATATTCACACCTTTTTGTTCCATTTTTGTCCATCTCTTTCGGAGTAAACAAGTGTGTTGGATTTTTATTTGAAATAAAATAAATAAATGAGCAAGTCTGATTCACTGATTCCCACACTGTTACCAGTGCATGAAAGCAAACATTCGTAATGCGTCTGCCATTTAAATTGTCGCTGCATAAATTTAAATAGGTAATTGACTCTTCTGCAATGTAATTACTGCAGACATGTCATGACGCCTACACAAAAGACAACCAATCCCAATGCATTTGCATTTTAGGGGTCTGGTTTATACAAACCTGTTGTTATAGTCACAAAATGGATTTCTATCTCAGCTTCATAAATATGTTTTTTTTTCTACTCTTCTGCTATTTACAGCTTTCTAAATAAAGCTTGTATGTGCTGCTCTGACTCTAACTAGTGTTGGTAGCCAACAGAAAGGAATTTTATTCAAGGACAGAAATACTGAAAAGTCTAAAGCGAGCAGCCTTAATGGGATGAAAAGAGTTTGTGTATGATGTTATTCATTTTTTGATTGTGCCTCCATTATGATGGATGAGTAATATTTTGAAACAGGCCGCACACACACACAAAAAAAACTCATCCAAAAAAAGTTTCGGTCAGCAGTTCGTGTTCACACCACCCATTTGAATATATTTCCATATATGTGCAAAAATGTGAGACAGCAGAGACTTAATGATCATATTTTGGTCAAGCTTGCAGGGCTTTTCCAAAATCCATGACGCAAATCCAAATAAAACTTTTGAAAGAAGGAATCTAAGGCACTGTTAAAAAGAAATTCCCTTCTCTCATCACATTATCATGAAGTTGTAAGATCAGATCGCTTATAGACTTTTGTGGAAAAACTAAAGCTACAATGTAAAAAAATGATCTTCTGAAGTTGTAAATAAAACATTTAACCTTAATGTGCAGTAGGAGATCTTAGAAAATGCTAACTTTAGCGTGATAGCACTGAAAGCGAATGTCCCACCCTCCCTGCAAATTGCCATCCAAAGCCACGCCTCCTGAACGCATGAACGTGAACAGACCAGAGACAACATTACAATACATCCTGTGTCGTTCACCAATGAAAAAAACTTTTTAGTACAGTTAGTAAAAGTACTACAATACCAGGTCAGTTTGTTGATGTTTGCCTGCCATTCTCGTTTTGTCTGCATAGCGTACGTAAATGCGCTGATGACGTATCCTGTCTGCGCGAACCGCGTGCGCAGAGGTATGCAAATGTATGTTGACAGGCAGGTAGGAAAGTCAATCAAAACACTCGGAACGAGCGTTTTGATTGGACGAACATTTCTTGGTCCTACGCCTTCCACAGAATATATAAATACATTCAGACCACATTAACTTAATGATTGCTATCGGGATGTGGAGAGACTTTCAACCAGCATAACAAAAAAAAAAAGTTTCTGAAGACAATCACCTATTGCACCTTTAAAATAAAAATATTACTGGAGTATGTTTTACAAGAAATACTATTTCAGTGCTGTTTTTGTAATTAATTGTGAATTTTAATAACAATTTCTGAGTGAAAATTGTTACCAATCTGTTTTCAGTGTATAGAATTTAAGACTGGTAACACATTTGGCTCAAAGTGTATGCAGATAAAATGTTTTATTGAATCGTGTTTTCATAGCGGGACATGTGAAATTAATTTTACACTGAAGACTGAAGTATCCTGACCTATGCATTATTATATCATATTTGAGAGACTGAAATGTATTTTCTCTCTCTCTCTCTCTCTCTCTCTCTCTCTCTCTCTCTCTCTAATTTTACACCTTTTCTACAAATGGTTGAATCGATGCGATGCATAAAGGCCATTCTACCTGCAGTAACATCCCCTTGGAGCTAGAGGGAGCTACTGCAACAGATTACATTGACCTCATGCTTGCGTTGGACTCAATCTAAAGAGAATTATTAATAAATCATTGGCATATGTAGTGTGACAGGAAATGTGAATGAAATATGTCCCATTACAATTTACAAACAGACATAACATCCATACATATACTGATTTAAAAATAAGAGGTGAATATATAGGTCACTGTATTCTTCACATAAATTAGGGGATTAATAGTGCTGCATGTCTGCGTGAACCCAAGATGTTGTAATAGTGGCACTGAATATTGTCTTAGATAATTAACATTAATTTACTATGAAAACGTAATTATGAGGAGGAGGATGATGTAATAAGTGATATTATTATTGCTTGATGTGCTTGACCCAGTTGTTTGATATTATTGGCAAAACATTACAGTTGGTTTGTCATGTCATACAAATATTGTGAAACAACATGTGTGTGTTTATTAGTCATGTATTCCCAGTACTTTCCCAGTTCAGTCTGCTGTACTCATTTCAGTCTAGAAGTCTCAGGAAAACCAAAGCTTACAAACTCAGACCGCAGTCAGTCTAAATTAGAGCGTCTGTTTCAGACTCCACCCATCAACCCACTGATTCAACATAGGTACTGCCCTGCCTGCAAAATACTCTTATTTCCTCCCCCCTCAGACTTTCATTTAAAATGTTCATTGTACAAATGTACAGTTTTACAAACTGTTTGAGGCTTAATTGCAGGCTTATTTTTTGAAGTAAAATAAAAGTGGTGCCATCGTGACAACCTGTGATGTGTTTAAATTTAATTATTGACGAAGAAAAATTAGCTGAAACCCCAGAAATGGTAGAATTGAAATAGCAAAATGGTTTATGTTAAATTGATGGAAACAAAAATGCTGATTACCATAATGATGGATCTTCATTTTCAATTTAATATACTTTGGGCAAAACCTTTACATCTGCATTATTATTATTCAAAATGTCAATAAAAGCAAACTACCAATATTGCAAATTGAGAAGACAAGTCATTTAATACAAGAACAGCAGATTAAATTATGTTTTGTTAAACGGTGTCACTTTGTTTTATTATTGCCATCATTTCATATATTTGTTGATTTATTTGTGTTGTCTATTTAAATTTTTAAATTGAAAATGTATTGAAAATGATGACAATCATGCCGGTAAATCTGTGCCCATAAATTGAATAAATAAAATCTAATAAATCAAAGTATAATTACATAATGAATTAATTCAATAACAGAATAATGTGATAAATTACTATGAATAAAGTAAAGTTTACAAATAAAACACTAATAATAAAAAGATCAGGTGTTTACAAATATAAATAGTAATTTATAAGTACAGTGACTGTCTCTCTACAGCAGTGGGGAGTGAAGGCTGGTTCTTGGAAGAGCCACAGCCTGCGGAGTCAGTCACATTCTTGGCTGGGATTCAATGACTGAGCCAGACACACACAAACACTGATCGAGAGAGAGAGGGAGAGCGAGCGAGAGAGGCTGTGCTCACTGACTCAGTCATACTGAACTGCAGGGCAGAGCAGCGGAGGCGACGCGCTGTGTCCGGCTGCAGTGATCTCTACTCGCAGGGAAAAATACGGATTTAAAGTTGGCGGATTGTGTATTCGACTCCTGAATTTGACGTGGGACAAGTTCGGCTCCCCCGTGGGATAGTTTTGCAGCAACTTGCGCGCTTTTGCTTGTGTTACACTTGAGTTTTCTGTACGCGTCTGTCTGTGGATATGGACAGAAGAGAGCCTGCTGCAGGGGAAGAAGACGCGCCGGTGGAAACCTTCGTCTGAGCGGGGATTTGATGAAGCACTATCGGCCTTCTTGTGCTTGTTTTCACAGACTTGGATTTCGAGACGCGGAACCAGGACCTTTGAGTCGTATTTCTCGCCAGACGCTCGGTTTCAACGACAACGCGGTGCGCGAAACATGGAAACAGTAGCGCGACAGAGTTTCCAGCCTCACCCGGGACTGCAACAAACTCTCAAACAGTTTCACCTGAGCTCCATGAGCTCTCTCGGCGGACCGGCCGCGTTCTCGGCCAGATGGCAACACGACCTGCTCTTCAAGAAGGACGGCAAAGACGTCCCGGAGCCCGTGCTGCACCTCCCCCCCATGCAGCCTCCTCCGGTGATGCCCGGGCCGCTCTTCATCCCGTCTGACCGCTCCACCGAGAGGTGCGAGACGGTCCTGGAGGGCGAAACGATCTCGTGCTTCGTGGTGGGCGGCGAGAAGCGCCTGTGCCTGCCGCAGATCCTCAACACGGTGCTGCGGGATTTCTCGCTCCAGCAGATCAACTCGGTGTGCGACGACTTGCACATCTACTGCTCGCGCTGCACCGCCGACCAGCTGGAGATCCTGAAGGTGATGGGCATCCTGCCGTTCTCCGCGCCGTCCTGCGGACTCATCACCAAGACGGACGCGGAGCGCCTGTGCAACGCGCTCATCTACGGGGGGACGTACCCGCCGCACTCCAAGAAGGAGCTGTACGGCTCCATCGAGCTGGAGCTCACCGAGAAGAGCTTCAAGATCTATCACGAGTGCTTCGGGAAGTGTAAGGGTCTGCTGGTCCCGGAGCTCTACACGAGTCCCAACGCGCCCTGCATCCAGTGCATGGACTGCAGGCTCATGTACCCGACCCAGAAATTCGTGGTGCACAGTCACAAATCGCTGGAGAACAGGACTTGCCATTGGGGCTTTGACTCGGCCAACTGGAGGGCGTATGTCCTCTCTGCAGGCCCGGATACACAGGAAGAGGAAGCGCGTCTGGAGCAGCTCCTGGATGACAATAATGACTACCATCTTTTCCAATTTCATTAAAAACTTTTCATTCGATTCATATTCTGTAATAGTGCCTATTATCAGGTGTTTCATTGTAAACTAGTAGCCTACTTCTCGCAGTGGCAAGCATTTTTGCTTCAGATGCCAACTATTCCTTTTCCCATTTCTACTGGCACCTATTTCAGTTTTACTAACTATGTATCAATATTAATTTTGGCTTACAAGAAATAGTTCAGCTACTAGTATCTGTGACAGTTTTCATAGAATTAATTGGATCATACTCATCTACTAGACATTCTGACTAGTCATTGCATCTTGCAAGTAAAAAAGCAATCGGAACTAGTGATGTAAAGAATTAGAGAAATTGAAAATACTCCACTCATTTTTGGATTACTAACTTGTTAGTAATCCAGAAATAAGTATCAGAAGCATAAAAATAGATATTGTTAAAATGGCTTGCCATAGTCGTCTTCAGATGAATGCTTGGAGAAAGGCCAAGGGTGTCAGTTCTTTGGTGACACAAACTTCAGACTCAACAATAAGTAGTTATTTGGCAGACGTACAGTGCACTTCTTATAGGGACAGTCCCCTTGGCACAACCTGAGGTTAAGTGCTCTGGGGCACTGTGGCGATGTCCATGAATCACCTCTGCTAGTATTAAAGCAACAGTCTTAAAGTTGGCAGACTAGAGGTTTAAAGCGCTAAGCCACACCACCAAGGTGAAATTTGTATGTCTTAGGTTTTGCATTGGCATATTCCAAGTAGTGTCAACTTCCCTCCTTAGATGAGCGCTTGGAAGGGGGCCAAGAGTGTCAGTTCTTTGGTGACCCAGTCTTCAGACTCCAGAGACTATCATGATATTGGTTTCCCAGTCCAAATGTTACAACCTGATATCCGGGAGAGGGGTGAGATGTGGATTCTGCGGGCGGACGTTGAGATAGAGTAACCGTCACAGTGGCCTAAATTTAATGGCATGAAATATTTAACTTGAGCAGACCAATGCAAAAAATCACAGATAGCATTTCTAGGCACTTTCCACATGCTGTATTTAATTGACCAGTAACTAACCCTCAGTGTCATGACCTCTGTCCCATTGCCCTTTACTGTAGATACAGTGCTGAATGTGTAAACAAACAATCATTAAGAACCATTAAAGGCCAGGGTGCTTAGTTTTCAGCTCTCTCTCTCTCTCTCTCTCTCTCTCTGTCTAGTGCTTGTTTTTTTATCATCTCGTTCCTCCATCTGTCTCTCTCGAGCCCAGCATGACTTCCACATGTCCCACGGCAACGGCGTCATGTTTTGGTAATTCCGAAATGGTTCATTTAGCTATCACAGGTACTTGACAGTGGATGTGTTTTTAATGATCGGGCCATTGAGGGTTTAATCATGGGACTGCTGAGGGAAAACATCATGCTCTCTGAGCTGCACTCCAACCAAGTTTGCTGCTTAAATATGCATCATAAAGTTCATTTCGGGGTATTTTTAGAAGGAATAATCCGATAAAGCAGTCTCAGGCTGATTGTTTTATGTTTATCTGCTTTGGGTTGTCTCCAGTCTCGGGTTACTCGCATGTGTGGCGGCTCTTCCTACCCTTGGGGCTCTAATGCTTGACTCTTGCAGCAGACAGGGTCCTGTTTGTGAGGTAGAGGATTAGAGGAAAAGTTTTTTAGTAGTGTTTCCCCCTCCAATACACACACACACACACACACACACACAAACACGCAATGAATGGCAGGCCTGGTCATTTGCATGAATTGTTTTCCTTGAATGGAGCTGATGATGCAGGGATTGGAGTATTGTGGTGGAAACGGAATATGAACCAACAAAGAGGTGCATTCACCAACATCTCCTCCCTCCCATCTCTCTGTGATCAGCCCTCCACCACCTCCCCCACCCACCAGCTCTCACCCAGTTTCTTTCCCTCAATGAGTGGAACGAGAGAATGTAAACCTAGGCCCGCGCTCCAGCGTGTTTACACACATTTGCTGTTTACTGTCTCTTTTTGCACCGACGATGTGTGTCATAAGTGCTTTGCCGATTGAATGGGCCCTTACGGTGAATGACGTTGCCTCGTTAACATCGAGCTGTTTCCCTCGGTCTCAAGT